>JAHHUM010002032.1:460000-534276 GCA_036173005.1 Crenichthys baileyi | reverse complement strand
GTGAGGGTCTGCTGGGAACGCCTGGCGGAGCCCTCGGCCAGGGATGTATTCAACTCCCACCTCCGGGAGAGCTTTGACCAGATTCCGGGGGATGTTGGAGACATAGAGTCCGAGTGGACCATGTTCTCCGCATCTATTGTCGATGCTGCTGCCCGTAGCTGCGGCCGTAAGGTCTGCGGTGCCTGTCGCGGCGGCAATCCCCGAACCTGGTGGTGGACACCGACAGTAAGTGACGCTGTCAAGCTGAAGAAGGAGTCCTATCAGCTGTGGTAGGCTTGTGGGACACCTGAGTCGGCTGACGGGAACCGTGAGGCCAAGCGTGCCACGGTCCGGGCTGTGGCATAGGCAAAAACTGGGTCCTGGGAGGAGTTCTGTGAGGCCATGGAGAAGAACAACTGGTTGGCCTCGAAGCGATTCTGGCAAACTGTCCGGCGCCTAAGAAGGGGGAAGGAATGCTTCGCCAACACTGTTTATAGTGGGGGTTGGAGGCTGCTGACCACTACTGGGGACATTATCGGGCAGTGGAAGGAGTACTTCGAGGATCTCCTCAATCCTCCCATCATGCATTCACTGGTGGAAGCAGAGGCTGGGGACTTGGGGTTGTACTCTTTCATCACCCAGGCTGAAGTCACCGAGGTGGTTAGGGCTTCGGGGGTTTGGATGAGACCCCCCGAGTACCTCAAGTCTCTGGATGTTGTGGGCTGTCATGGTTGACACGCCTCTTCAACATTGCGTGGCGATCGGAGACAGTGCCTCTGGACTGGCAGAGTGGGGTGGTGGTGCCCCTTTTCATAAGAAGGGTGACCGGAGGGTGTGCGCCAACTACAGGGGGATAACACTCCTCAGCCTCTCTGGTAAGGCCTACGCCGGGGCATTGGGGGGGGGTCCGATCGATAGTCGAACCTCGGCTTCAGGAGGAGCAGGGGGTTTTCGTCCTGGCCGTGGAACACTGGACCAGCTCTATACCCTCTACAGGGTACTCGAGGGTTCATGGGAGTTTGCCCCCAACCGGTCCACATGTGTTTTTGTGGACCTGGAGAAAGCATTCGACTGTGTCCCTCGTGATGCCCTGTGGGGGGTGCTCCAGGAGTAGGGAATTGGGGGCCTTTTATTAGGGGCCATCCGGTCTCTGTAGAAGCGGAGCAGGAGTTTGGTCCGCATTGCCGGCACTAAGTCGGACCTGTTCCTGGTGCATGTTGGACTCTGGCAGGGCTGCCCTTTGCCACCGGTCCTGTTCAAAAACTTTTAGGACAGGATTTCTAGGCGCAGCCAAGAACCGGAGGGGGTCTGGTTTGGGGACCAGTGGATTTCGTCTCTTCTTTTTGAGATGACGTGGTCCTGCTGGCCCCCTATAGCCAAGACCTACAGCAGAGTGTGAAGCGGCTGGGATGAAAATCAGCTCCTCCAAGTCTGAGTCATGGTTCTCGACCGGAAAAGGGTGGCTTGTCCTCTTCAGGTTTGAGGGGGAGTTCCTGCCTCAAGTGGAGGAGTTCAAGTATCTTGGGTCTTTTTTCACGAGTTTGAGGGGAGAATAGAGCAGGAGATCGGCAGACTGATCGGTGTGGCTGGCGCAGTAATGGGGACGCTGTGCCAGTCCGTTGTGGTGAAGAGAGAGCTGAGCCGAAAAGCGAAGCTCTCGATTTACCGGTCGGTCTACGTTCCTACCCTCACCTATGGCCATGAACTTTGGGTCATGACCGAAAAATGAGATCCTGGATACAAGCGGCTGAAATGAGCTTCCTCCACAGGGTGGCCAGGCACTCCCTTAGAGATAGGGTGAGGAGCTCAGCCATCCGGGAGGGGCTCAGAGTAGAGCTGCTGCTCCTCCACATCGAGAGGAGCCAGTTGAGGTGGCTCGGGCATCTATACCGGATGCCTCCTGGATCCCTCCCTCGGGAGGTGTTCCAGGCATGTCCCACCGAGAGGAGGCCCAGGGGACAGCCCAGGGCACGCTGGAGGGACTATGTGTCTTTGCTGGCCAGGGTACACCTTGGGCTCCCCCCGGAGGACCTGGAGGAGGTGTCTGGGGAGAGGGACGTCTGGGTGTCTCTGCTGAGTCTGCTGCCCCCCGCGACCTTGTCCCGGATAAAGCGGAAGACGACTAGTACGAGTACAAGTACGAGCTTAATGGTAAAATGTAAAACAATGGGATATCCCTGTCATGATGCAAAATGTACCAATTAATCACATAAAACAATTCTGTGTACTTTGTAGCATTTTATCGATGCTTTGGTGCTTCTAGAGCATGGACTTCTTTTTTGTTGGGAATTAAAACTGAATTTTGATTTTGACTTTGGAAATTGAGAAAGACCGGAAAATGTCGCTGCATGGAAAGATTACTGGTCAGTGGGGTTATGCTACTAGGCTTGTCTTTCTCTTCTTACCAGGGGCAGAAAACCTTGAAAAATGACTCCATGAGCCAGCAACGGTTTTAGCAATGCTGACTGTAATTTAGACATTATTAAGTGTTTGAAATGAAGCTGGTGTTTCCAATGTCTTTCTGAGCTCAATAACAGATTAAATTAACTAGAAGCTCCAAGGAGCTTGACAGCAGAATTATCTGTCGCAAAAAAGCTGACAAGATTTTAGTGGCGCAGTACTACCAAGTATTACGGTATTCTAATATCAAAATAAAGGTATGCCTCTGAGTCGTTCTTTTTTCCCATCTAACCCCCCCAAAAAATTTAGGAATCCCTTAATTATACTTGTTGAAGGCATCGAGGTATTAAGTTTTCTGAATTTAAGCCCAGTAAATATGAAAATATTGCCTAAACAAAAATCAGCATTCTTTTAAAATTATGTTGAATATGGTGATTACAGATGGCAACATCCCAATATTAGCGGGGCTTTAATTTTCGAAATCCCAAATATGGATGAAACTTTTAGTGTAGCGTCTCCATGTGGTGTTTTTCTTAATTCCGCAATTACACATTTAGGTTTTAATATATTTTCTTTCTGCTATCTGGGGGAGGATGACGTATAGCAGGCATGCTTTTATTTTGAAAAAAGGCCGTAAACTTGCTTACCGTAATACTAGTACTACTGCGCCATAAGAAGTCCCTCGTAGGGGCAGGTTTGACTGTTTCGTGGTGGAAGCTGGCCTGACCGCAGTGCTGCGGCCTCGGTGTCAACTGAAGCAAGTGTCCGCCTCGTAAGGTCTCATTTCGGGGAAGGACGCTCTGCAATGGACCGGTGAGGCCGCTGCAGAATGGCGGCGTTTCTGTGTGATACCGATGCAATTCTCTGTGAGAAAGCCAGAGAGTAACCTTTTAATTATTCACTCGCTTATTTTCTTGCCGGGAAGTTTAAAACGTCATAATAAATATGTATTTATAACCACTCTAACGCATACACGCTCTTAGGCGGACTTTCATGCTTCAAAAATAAACAGGTGTTTCTAAAAGTCTATTTATTTCAGTAATTTGTGTCAAACAGTGACATTTACTGAATTTTTATATTAATTTTCATTTCACAGATTGATATATCCCAAGCATTTATTTTGGTTAATTTAGATGATTATGACTTGCAGTAAATAAGAATTCAATTTCTCAGAAAATTACAATTATACATAAGAGCAATAAAAAGATTGTTAAAACAGAATTGTACTGTACAGTATATGTCTTTAATGGTTGTTCGGGGCTCCTGTTGCATGAATTACTGCATCAATGTGGTGATCAGCCTGATTTTCTGCTGAGGTGTAATGAAAGTCCAGGTTGCACAACCAGACCCAACAATGCAGACGACCTTCAGGTCTTTCTATCAGTCCTCCAGAGTCTAAGACCTCGATTTCCAAATTAAATTGAACATTTACTTTAATCAGAACAGAGTAATTTGGATTTATTTTCTGTTAGGCTTTTTCCTTTCACTCAACTTTCCATATACCTTGATACAGTACTCTTTAAACAGCCAGCTTCTTTACCACTACCTTTTGTGCCTTACCCTCTTGATGGAAGTCGTCCTTCCCTTGATTGTGTAAGCCCAAACATTTCTCGATTTAAGAAGTATTGTTTTGGTCTCATGTAACGTTCTAACTTTCTGAGACACTGAATTTTGAGTGAAATAAATCTATATAATAAACAAATGTCACAATATTCATTCTAGTAAATATTCAAGATGCATCAGCATGCCACTGTTCTCTTCTATAAAGGTATATTGATTTACAGTAGCGTCACCTAGTTAGGGTCCAGGATCACCACTGAAATATATTCTCTTTGTATCTGCAGATTTGCTACAGTGGAGCATTACACGGCAGCCATGGTGCTGAGTGGTGCTGGTGATGCTCTGGGCTACAGGAACCAGCTCTGGGAGTATAATGAGTCTGGACCAGCTATTCACCGGGTCAGTGCTGCAACACCAGAGCAACCTGAGGTTGATCTCAAAGCAGAAAAACTTTACCTTCTAGACTCATCTTAGGTCTTTATTTACAGTATTGTTATGTTCAAAATGTCTGCCCTCTTCTGCCTTTCTAGGAGCTGCAGGAGCTCGGTGGTTTGAAGAACATCAAGGTGGAGCTTCCTGATTGGCCGGTGAGCGACGACACAGTTCTACATCTGGCAACAGCTGAAGGACTGGCAACAGGTGAGGTCAACATCCCAACAAACCCACAAACTCTCTCCAGCCTCCACCTGTTTCATCATTTCCCCTCATTTGATTGGATTGATCAGAACTCGTCAGAACCAAACACGTTCTTTTGAAGAGCCTCAGCTAAAGGTTAAATCTAATTTCCAGCCTTGTCTTGATTTGCTCGTCAATTAAAGTTCTATTCAAGAGTAAAATTAAAAATGAAAATTCAACTTGACCTTTAGACTGACACATAGAGTAGCACCATTGTGCACAAATTAGTTGCATCTTTAGGGTCTGCAGATTGAGCAAATCGTCTCGGTTCTCACAGGGAAAACAGGGGAGGAACTCCTGCATGAGGTGGCCGCTCGATACGTGGAGGCCATGAAAGATATGGACGGGAGGAAGCCAGGGCCTTCAAGCATTCTAGGTATCTTTCTTTGTAAAATTATAACACATCTGTTGTTTTGAGACGTAGATGTGCAACTGGGATGTGCTCTTTAAGGTGTTTCCCAACTGAAGCCTGGGGAAGAAGAGGGCTACAGAGTGCCGTATAACCCCGACGGTACAGGTTGTGGAGCAGCAATGAGGTCCATGTGCATTGGTCTGAAGTAAGATAATCTTCATACACCGTTTTTAGATTTTTCTGTCACAACCATAAACTTCAACGTATTTTATTGGGAGTTTTTGCAATAGATTGACACAAAATAGCTCATAACTGTGAAAAAGTCATAAAAAAGATTCAATCTTTTTTTTCTGTTCATTTAGGTGATTATAAAAAAAAAACAAATATCACTTTTTAGGAAAAATTTAAATATTACAAAAAACTAATTTAAAAAATTCTTAATTCTTAATACAGGAATATTATGTTATGGCCAACTTAATCTTTAGGAAGACTCCTGACCCACAGACCGTCATTGACACCCTCTATAAAACAGGGTAAGCCACAAAATGTCCTTGCTATTGAAGTTGGCTTCTCACGGTGCAGTATCCAAGCACATTAGTGGAAAATTAAGTGGAGGGAAAAAGGTTGAAAAAGACGCACATGCAACAGAGATAACCACAGCCTTGAGAAGACTGTGAAGCAAAGCCAGTTCAACAATTTGCCAGAGATTTCCATTGGATGGACACCTCAGCTGACTGCCTTCATACCTGCATCAGTTCATATTGAGTGCATATACTATACAGTTCAGAGACATAGTTTTCAGTGTTCATGGTGATATTGAGTGTTAATTTTGCCACAAAAAGTTTCACCTCACCTGGGCACCTTCTTCCACGTTTGCTGTGTCGTCCTACACGGCTTGTAGCACACTGGAAATGGGTTTTCCTTTAGCCTTCATTCAACAGTGCCTTTCTTGTTGCTATTCCTCCATAAATATTTGTGGTGCACGTGTCTGATAGTTAACCTGTGAAGTGAACAGGTTCCCCCACCTCTAGCTGTAGATCTCTGTGGATCAGGTTTACTAACAAGGCCAATTCTGAAGACAGTTGATTTCATTGAATATTATTTAGGGGTATCAGAGTTAAGGAGAGTAAATATCACAAATTTCATATTATAATTTGTCAAAACATTTTTAAGAACCTCTCATCTTTTTCCGTCCACTTCACAGTGATGCACTACTTTGTTGATTTCCCACCTAAAATCCCCGCAAAAACACGTTGAAGTTTATGGTTGTAAAGCGACAACCAATCAATCCTGTTTCAGTCATTATATGTCAAGGGATTATTTCAGACTATGACACGTTTTGCTCCTCAGGTATCCGAAGCCTGACCAGCTGTTGTCGCTCGTGGCTGTTGCCGTGGAGACAGGCAGGATGACCCATCCTCACCCTACCGGTTTCCTGGGAGCCGTGGCCTCAGCCCTGTTCGCCTCGTACGCCGTCCAGCGCCGGCCGTTGACGACCTGGGGTCTGGGCCTGATCAATGAGGCCTGCCCCATAGCGAGGACGATCGTTCAGGGTCGGGGCTTCGCTGTGGAGGAGACGGAGCGTGACTGGGGATATTTCTGTGACAAGTGGCAGTGGTGCGAGCTGCTGAAATCAGTTTTTTTTATTGTTTGCAAGGCTCTGCTGAGGTCGTGTGGTACTCGAATTATTTAGGTTTGCAGCGTCAGCAGATTCTGCTAGCCTGTTTCAGCTGCGCTAAAATGTCCCTGTTAGATTCTAACTCCGGCCTCTGATAGTTGACTGATTGATAGATAAAATCTATTGATTAGATACCTATCGGCATTGTTGCAGCACTTGAGTTAATCACGTTAATGTCATGTTACATCAGTAAACTGTCCTCAGGTACCTGGATCTGAGGGGCCTCTCTAATGGAGTGGGACCTTTGTTCTGGCCCTCCTCCTACGGCCCATCTGAGCGGGATGAGGCCTATAAGAGCTTCAGTCTGTCGGGCTGGGCAGGACGCAGCGGCCACGATGCTCCAATGATAGCGCTGGATGCCTTGCTGGGTGCTGGTTCAGACTGGGAGGAGCTGATGAACAGAGCTGCTTTCCATGGAGGTCAGTTAAAGAGCGTGGACTTAAATTTAAAAACTTTCAAATCTTTTCTAAAAATGTTTCCTTGGTAAGTTAATTCATTTATTGCTTTAAAAAATCCATCCTATAATTTGAGTACGTTTATTCAGAGGTGATAAAATCTAATCTTTAGGGATAAATGTTCACAAAAATCACCGGTGGTACAATCCATACCCCAGCTATCTACTTTGTACGACCCCATTTTGTAAGCAGTTAATCACCCCACCCCACCCCCACAGCATCACAGATCCTCCACCGTATTTTATCATGAGGGGCTTTTACACAGATTCGTATTTTGTATCAGGCCAAACCCACAAGGAGGGTTTTGGTCTCATTAGACCAAAACACAGTTCAAGCTAAATTCCCTGTTTAATTATGTTTACGTTTGTGATGGTGGGAGAAAAAGCCGTTGTTTTCTGGCATTTTTCCCATCTTTGTGGCAGGTAGATGGTGTCTAGTGGTCGCTATGGAGACTGGGTTGCAAGATGCAGTTCTCTGACTGTGACTTGCATTGTGACAGATTGACTTGTCGTCATCGAGTCGTTTTAATTATTGCTCTGACTGCAGATATGAACAGGTTAAGCAGAGTAGCTGGTAACAGTAACCTTATTTTTAAAGTTGCATATGTGTTTTTTTTTTAATTCATGATGCGGATTGTCGCATCTTCACAGCTCAGGGTCACTATGCAGTTTGGAAAAGTATGAAATTAGATTTCAGAATTTTCCATGACCGGAGTATAGAAAACTATTTGCATTTCCTGACTTTACACCCTATCTGTCCAAATGTTGTCATTCCTTGTATTGTTTCGTCCTTGTTTCCTTCCCTGTCCATTCCATGTTTCCCTCCTCGTTTCCTTGTGTGCTATCCCTTTTGTCTCCTTCTGTTCTCTTCCTTTTTGTCTTGTACCCTTCCTTGTCCTTTTCTTTGTATCCTTCTATTCTTCCTTCCTGTGAGTCTCTGGTTTTTAGTTTCCCTTATCTAAAGCCAAAAACATTTGCCAAAAATTCAGTGACTTTTGAATGTAAAATGTTAAAACTGGCATTAAGGACTGAGACCTCTGGAAACTTGAAACAGGTTTCTGTGGAATGTCTCATTGCTGTATAAATGTTTGACCCTTGGAAGGAGGATTGCGACATTACCAAAAAAATGCAGTGAAGATCAGGTGTGCAGGCTTTTTTCCACCCTAATATTGCAAGTTCTGCGGGCCTGCACCTTCATCTGCTGATTTTTCTGTCCTTACCTTCCTGCTTGTCTTTCCCATTTTGAAGAGTGGCTGGACCCATGAGTCACACAGTATTTTTACCCCTGCTAAACAGTCACCAATTAGAAAATAGTTCCTAGAAACTAAACAAAGTGTATTAAAAAAATAATTTAGTTACATTTATTGTATTTGTTTATCACTTCTGAATAAATGCATTGAAATTAGACGTCTTCAAAATTTTTTCAGTGAAATGAGGGTGCTGCAATGAAAGATGAATTTATTGTAAGGCCTTCTGTAGAAATTTATTCCAACACTACATACTTATACCCTTCTATCTCCGTTTGTGTCAAGGCGACAGTGACAGCACAGCAGTGATTGCCGCTTGTTGTTGGGGTCTTCTTTACGGCACCAAGGGGGTCCCCGAAGGCAACTACTGCAACCTGGAGTACCGGGACCGACTGGAGCGCTGCGGCGAGCAGCTCTACACCCTGTCACACTAAGTCATTAGCAGCCTGCATCAGTGAGGGAAAACTAGGCCACGTTGACCCAGAACGAGCCGCCATGCTCAGTTGACTGAGTGCTCTCATTGAGCCACAAAATGTGTTGTTAAATCTGCCTGAAGGGGAAAGACTGGTCCACTAACCCAAAGAGTCATTTAGTGTCACAGGAAGAGGGTGACAAAAAAATCAGGCTGGTGTTTAGAGAGGTCCCCCTAGTGGTTGTTTCACTAACCTACAGAGCAGCTCTACAGGGCTGAATAAATGTAAGGAAATGATGCAGAAAGCCCCTCAGGAGCTAATTGGCTCATTTTGTCGACCTGAAATAATGGCTGCAAATTAAATGCACTCTTGGTACACACTGATGAAATATACATTTGTTTCATTAAAGCTGTTTCATATGAGGAGGAACACTCGCCGCCTCCATTAAAGCACCATTAATTATGCAATAAAAAGAAACCAATGATTGTAGTTGAGTAGAGAACTTTATTTTTTAGTCATTGTTTTTAATTTTTTTTTGTCTTGTCCATTTTTTTTATTAATTATATTTTTCTACAGGAGAGAAGGGCAAAGGGGCAGATTTTCACTACTAGATCAAGTTTAAAAAATGTTTTGCTAAAAGTCCCCTTAAGTCTTCACCTCCCTCCTCTGTCGTTTTATTCTTCTACGTCAGTCTGTTTTCACGTTTGTGTTGTGGTAAATACAAAACCTCACAAGGCTTTAAAAACATTTCTGGAAGAGATTGGGTCTGCTGCGCGCTCTCCCCCCACCCCCATCTGTTTCTGATTCTCTCACTGGTCCGCCCAGCAAGGTACATAGTGTCCAAAACAGCAAAAAAACAAAAGGGGGATAAGGTAGAGAGGAGGACGCTGCTGCTGTCCTCATTTTCATCACGATTAATAAAACTGTCCTCGACTGGGATTTAGGTTCTCACTGATGAACAACGTGGCAGCAGAACAGTAAGGTGCTCTGAGAATTTTTGTCTTCCCTCCTCTGTGATTCTGTCAGTTCTGAGTTGCTCTGTCCTGGACTGCAGGTCCAGCAGGAAGGGGGAGGGTGGAGAGTTCAGGGCGTCATGGAGGAAGGGAGGACGGGGGTTAGTTTCCAGGTGGATGGAAGGTAGCAGGGTGTGTTTGTACCTGCATCGCTGTGGAAGAGAAGAAGGGAAACAGTTGGATTCATCTCTGATCGTTCTGGGTGCTTTACAGACAATGATGTCAACAATAATATTAGTAATAATATCCATTTGGATGTAAAGGGTTTAATGGAAACAGATCCTTTTTTCGTTGGAATTACAAATATGACCAAAATGAGGATTTTCTTTCCGTCTGCTTCCATTTCTCTCCCAACATATCCATAAATAAATCAATAAATAAGAGAGGCGGACTGGTTCATACCTTGTGGGTGTCCTATGTAAAAGTGCTGGTGTGGCCCTTGCTGCGGTCCGTGTGGAGGGTGCTGGGGCACTCCGCCGGGACCCTGCTGAGGAGTCTGCAACATTACTAACTGGGGCTGGCCATGGCTGCCTGAGTGGTGAGGACCTGACATTGCTCCTTGAACATGGGCCTGTGGTGGGAATCAAATCAAAACTTGGATCAGGACACTTCCCGTGCCTCTACAAAGTAAAACAAAGTAAAAGGGAACTTCTTGAGAGCAGAGGAATGCAGTCGTACCTGTGCCAACTGCCCCAGCGGGTAGGCTGGTGGGAGGCCCTGGTGGCTGTGGATGCTGTAGCCCTGAATGGGGTAAGAGCCCTGTGGGGATGTGTGACCTGGAGCCATGTTGGGTGGCGTGGGAGCCGACAGCGGACCTGAGTGGTACAAGGACTGAGGCTGTGGGCCTGACTGGGCGTTCTGTAAGGAGACGGAGCTTTGTTAAAGAAAAGCTGCGTTGTGAGATGAAACAGAGCGATGGAACAAGCCTGTTCTTCCATCTATAAGAGGAGATCTCTACAAATGTTGACATTATGAACAATCAAATCAATGTGTTTTTCCTTTAACATACATATGGGTGACTAATGCATGTTGGGTAACACTACAACTCTTTTAAAAGTTCCTACAAACATTTCAGGTCCAAATTCCAAACTTTTTCAGACTCATTAGTTCTCGGCCCATTTCAGAAACATTTTGAAAAGGTATGAAAAAAAATGTCACTATTAATAAAACAGAAAATGTTTCAGCAGTCAGGCTTTAAATGCATGCAAAAAACACGAGTAAAAAGGAAAGAAAGAAGGATGGGTCCAGGGGTGTCCAACTCCAGTCCTCAAGGACCAGTGTCCTGCAGGTCTTAGATGTGTCCCTGCTCCAACACAGCTGATTCAAATGGCTGAACGACCTTCTCAGCAGGTCACTTAGTTCTTCAGAGGCCTTTTAATGAACCATTCATCTGATTCAGGTGTGCCGAATCAGAGCCACATCTAAAACATGCAGGACATCAGCCCTTGAGGACTAACTCGACCCTACTGCTTCTACAGGATGAGAAAGTCTGGTAATGCATGTTTCCATGTTGTCACATTTCTTGTCTACTTTTTCCAAGCTTATCCAGAGGTGGTAAAAACTGGAATCAAGTCCCAGACTGACAGAGACGAGGATACGAACTAATTTAAATATCTAATTCATTTGGCTTTATATGATAATGTCCAGGAATAAAGCCTCCCAGAGAATAACTCCAGGTGTCACATTTTTATTTATTTTTACAAACAAGATGAAAAAATGTGAAAATAATAAACGGTTATTTTGAGGTAAAATTGCAAACAAACAGCACAGAATTTCAGCCACGTAGTGACACCTGGCTTGGTACCGTACCTGTCCGGGGCTGGGCGCAGCGTGCTGAGGGGGAGGCTGGTTGCCAGTCGGGGTGCTGGAAGGCTGTGGCTGATGAACTGCACCCGTGTGATGGGTGAATGACTGTGGAGCTACACAGCAAACCGAAAGGTGCTGTCAGAGTAACCAACCACTTCATGTGTTAAGATGTTCTGACTTTAAGATCCAACACTCACCATAGATGCCCTGCTGCGGTCCCTGAGGCCCGTCTCCCTGCGCAGAGAACTGAGGTCCTCCGGGTGGTCCGAGGGCTTGGGGATGGGGACCACTACCTTGACCTATCATCCTCGCGCCACCCTGCAGCATGGAGTACATAGGCTGTGGTGGAGAAAAAAGCAGGTGTGGTAATTATTTTAAAGCCAGAACAACTAAGGAGATTTAAAGCCTGTATGCGCTGTACCTGTCCAGGATAGGGTGACATGGCCTGGATGACCTGCTGCTGGCTGTACTGCTGTGGGTTGTACGGAAGGTAGGACTGAGGGTAGGGGGACGCCACCAGAGGGGCTCCAGCTGCTGATGCAGCAGCTTGCAGCATTTGTGACGTCTCAGGCCGTGTAGGCACTGCAGAGGGGAAAATGTCCGGATTAAAGGAAAATTACAAAACACCTCTCCTACTTTTAGATAACCTAATCTAAGCGAGGCAAAAAAGAAGAAGTTTATTCAAGTGAGACAGTAAAAATCATTTACCTTTGCCCCTGGGGTATTTTCCTTGGTTAACTGTGGACATGGTGTACTGGTACATAGTGGGAGCCTGAAGGAAAGAAACAGGTCAACAAAACCAGAAATCTTGCTCCATAAATTCCATAATCTGTTTAAAAGAAGTGTTAATCTAATCTAATCTGCATTGTTACCCTAAAATATATAATTTTTTTGTGTAAGAAATTATAATTATGTTTAAATACTTGTCAAAATGTTATTAAATTTCTGACAGTGATCCATGTTTATTTGCCAACATACCTGTACAGGGTGGATCTGAGAAACGTAGGAGAGGTAGGGAGCATTGTAGAGCGGCCCCTGTCCACCTGGGTGCTGCAGGACCACCGGGCTTGGAGGAGTTGGACGAGGTGGGGTTGGTGCAGTGCTGGGTTTTGTCTGTATGATAAGAAGTATTCAGGTAAATAAACTTGTTTTATGCTTCTAAGCTTTGTAGTTTCCTGCACATTTAAAAAATGCACTTAAGATCTGGAGTTTTAAACTAACCCAATAAGTAAGCAATGAAAAGCTAGATGGTAAAAAAATATGGGGATCTGAAATGAAAAGTAAAATATCATCAGCATAAAGGGAAACCTCTCTGAATGCCCTATAGGTGCTCAGGCTGTAAGGCAGTCAATTTGCTTCTTCTAATGAAATATACACTACATAACATTTCTAAACACCCCAATAAGATGATTATTTACTGAAATATATTGATAAGGCATAACATTACAACCACCTGCCTAATAGTGTGTCTGTCCTTCTTTTGTTGCCAGAAACAGCCCCGACCTGCTGAGGCGCTGACTTTACTAGATCCCTCAACGTGTGCTGCAGCATCTGGTACCAATATGTAAGCAGCAGCATGCCACAGATGCTCATATTCTTTGTTGTTCTTCCCAAACGACTCCTGAACCATTTTTGCCTTTTCGCTGACCACATAAGGTTGCTCACAGTCTGTAACAATGCTTAGGTAAGTAGTACATGTCAAAATAACATCCACATGAATAGCAGGACCCAATGTTTCCCCACAGAACCATGCTAAACCCATCACACTACTGCGGCCTTTTCCCCCACTGTGCATCCTCATGCCATTTGTACCCCAGGTAAACTCACCTGATGTATAAGAAATTGTGATTCATCAGAGAAGGCCACATTAGTCCATTAATCTATGGTTCTTGTGCACATTTGTGGGTGTTTTTGGGCCTTATAGGGGTCAGCATGTGGATCCACACTAGCCTGTGCAGCTTATATGCAATGAACTGTGATGCACTGTGTGTTACGACACCTTTCTATCAGAACCAGCATTAACTTCTGCAACAATCTGAGCAACAATAGCTTCATGTTGGACCACATGGGCTAGTCTTCGCTTCCCATGTGCATTAATAAGCTTTGGCCACCCATGACCCTATTGTCTGTTCACCACTATTCCTTACTTTGACCGGTTTTGGTAGATAATGACCACTGCAGACCAGGAACACCCCACAAGAGCTGCAGTTTCAGAGATGCTCTGACCCAGTCTAAACATCATAATTAGTTTTTTTATTATCAAAGTTGATCAAACAACCATGCGACCAACAATAACTGTGTCATTTTTATCAAACGGTTAGCAGGGCAGATGTAGATAAACTTTCTCACCATGGGCATCTGAGTTTTGGTTGGGTTGAACTCTTTAGCATTTGGATTTAAAGTTGATTTCTTCACTTGGCTGAAAAAAAGGAATTGTTGCATTTATTAATAAGGATGTCATCTTGTATGGAAAAAATAAATAAATAAATCACACCATATACAATCACTGCAACTTACTCTGCCACACCATCAGTGCGCTCTGCTGACTCAGACCTAACATCCTCTGCTCCAGGGGTCCTGGCTGGCTGAGGGGTTCCTGGTGATTGCCGGTCTGGAATTGGAGCTGCGGTAGTAGCAGCTGCAGTACCCAGTGGGGTTGTGGTGTCCTTAGTGGGCTCTTCAGAGAGAGCTGCTGAATGCAGAGGTTGGCTCTGGGAAGGACTGGGAGCTGGAGGCTGAGGTTTGGTCTCTGAGGGAGGGTGGGCATCTGATGGAGGCTTGGCTGAACCAGGCTGGGACACTTCACTGACTGATGGAGGCGTTGCTGCTGCTGGAGAGCTGGGAGAGCTGGAACCGACTCCACATGACTGGAGCTGGGAAACAGCGAACAGTTAATGAAGTGAATATCAGAGTTTTCGTGTATTTGAAAGGTTACTAGGAGCTCAATCAATAACTTTCATTTCTATGGTTGTCTAAATTGAGCATTATTTTCAAAAGCCTATTTTATTCAATTTATGACTCAAAACTCAATATTTTTCAATGTTTTTTTCATGTTACACTAAAATTCCACATATTGGGGAATTATAGATGGCTGTGGGTTTTGAGGATAAAACTTAATAAATTGCCAAAATGACTATTGGAAAGAAGTTATTAATCACGTTACACATAAAAACAGGCTATAAGAGATGACCCTGAGGTGTTTAACAGACAATGCTAAAAGTATTTTATGAAAACACACAAGAGAAATAAAATGGTTTATTCACTTTCTATGAGTAACTAGGAGTGTTTTGTTTGTGGTAACATGTCCCAGAAATTAAACAGATTTCTTGTGAATCATTTTTGAAATCCTGTTTTAAAGACAAACTGATGGCAAGGTTTGCAGTATTGCCTTTAAACACAGTTACCAAGTATTAAATCAGGGTCCTGATCTGAGCATTTTAAAATGATTGGTATCAACTCTCCATACCCGTTATTGATCTACAGTCTCTATTAATCAACTTCATGAAAGCAAATTTAACAATCCGATCATTTTTGTGTGCACAGCTTGCAAAACTGCGATTTAGGTTGTGCACAAATCTTGGATTTTTCCTACAACCAGAAGAATGTTGCACACTTTAAAGCAGACTGGATGCCGATTAGGGAATTCAGCCGTTTGATTCAGGTTTGTTGGAGAAGGGATGCAGCTAAAAGTTGCATTCAGACGGGCACCCCTGCTTCACAATGACATTCGCAGAGAAACAGACTGTATTAGCTGTTGCAGCTCCTCGTCTGTGTCATATAAAGACAGCCCCAGCTAACAGTATTTTTGACTAAATCAGATTTTTTCTAATTCCAGTCAAAGAAAATTTGGCCAAATTATTGATGCACTACCAACAACCATTTTTGGCGATAGAAAAGAAGACGTGTCTAATGTTTTCAATGGAAGTCTAGATAAATATAAATGTTAAGAATACCGCTACTTGACTGAGATTGTTTTAAAACGTAAACATCAATAAAAACAGCCAGCTCTAATCTTACCCTGAATTCTTTGCCAAATTTCCGCAGCTCTTCAATTTGTGACCTTTGCTGAACCGAAGGAGCTGATTGAGACAAAAAAAAACAAGTTTTCAGCAGCCGCATATAATCTGATGCGTTTTATTTAAATGTATGAAGCTCAGCGTAGAGCCAAGGAAGTCTGAAGCTCACAGACCTTTACTGCTTTTGCCGTCCTCTGTGCTGCCAGGGCTTTCAGCTGAGCGTTCTTTAGCAGCTGCACCGAGGATCTCATTCACTGTGAAGGCAAAATAATTACAAACGAGATCTCCAAGGATCTCAGACCGAATTACATAATCTAATCCACACTGAGGCCATGTCCAACTTAAGTTTGTGTCATTACAGGGTCGATTTTTTATGAACTTTTATACAAGTGTCCCAAGTTATCAATGCAAAATTCTGGCAATAACTCAACAGCAAAACAGAGAGCTGGATGGGAGACATTACCATCTACAGGGAAGAGAGGGGCGGGGCCAGACGTCTTCTGGGCAGGCAGAGAGACGGACGAAGTGTCTAAGTAAGGCGTGTCCTGGGCAGAGCCTGATTTAGGAGAACGTGCGGCTGCAAGGACAAAGCATCATAAACACCAAGGTTAAGCCTGGCTAAAACAAACCACAGTTGCTATAAACAAAATACAGACAACTGCTAGTTGGTACCTGTGGACTGAGGATGTGTGTTTGGAGCACGGTTTGTCCGACTTGACTGTGGAGGTCTTTGGGTTTTAGGAGATGTTCTAGCAGAAACTACGACATAAAAATCGGTTTTAGCTACCTACACCAGACAAAGAGGAGCTGAAACATTCAATGATTCAACTCTTACCTCCATTAACAGGTCTGCTACCATCAGACAGAGAAAGTGGGAGTGAGTGGGAATGAGGAACAGCATGTCCATGAGGGGCAGGGGGGCTGGATGGAGATGTGGCAGCTGAAGCAGAGGCTGGGGTGGCTGCTGATCCACCAGGAGAGGCAGGTGTGTATGGGCTCGCAGGACCGGAACCTGGGCTCGGACTGCTCTGTGGATGGTGGGGGGCGTAGGCCCCGCCTCGACTTGACAGAGGACTGCTTCTCTCTGAGGGAGCCACTCCAGGCTGGGGTCCGGCAGCAGAGGGGATGGGGGGTCTTGGCGAAGATAAGGAGGATGACGGATTGGACCGGTAACCTCCACCGAGTCGACTGTGTGGTGGAGGCCCACCAGGACCTCTCTCGGCTCGCTCCCGGTTTATCTCCCTCTGACGTTGAGGTAGTGGAATGTACTTTCCCTCCCTGAGAAACAGAAAGACCATCAAAAATATTTAAAATGTAATAAAACATCAAAATAAGGTGGTGCAGCGTTTTAAACATCAGTCCTGGACTTTAAACTTTACATCATTGCAAATCTGATCTAAGGCAATTGTGTGAAATTGTTCCTTAAAGGATTCCCTAGAATTATCTTGGGCTTTCCTTTATTCATACATCTGCTGCAATATTTATTATTGATCCCATAATAAAGACGTGTCCATGGGTAAAGCCATTTACAGACGTCTACACACTAATACCAGACATGGGTGGAACATCTTCTGGGGACCCAGTCAGTCTCACCTGCTGCTTGCTCCAGGACTGTCTCTGCCTTTTTCACTCCCTCTGTCACGGGGGCTCTCGCGTCCCTTCTCGCGATCGCTGCTGTCCCGTACCACAGAGCTGTACTTCTCTTCCTCGGATTTACCCTCTTCGTTTTCGAGGCCGACGCGATGGCGATACTGGGGGCTGGATTCGATCTCACTCGCCAGGCGAGCGGCGCGGGCCTCCCTCTGCCGATACACCTCAGAGTTGCCCCTCTCCAAGGGAACACTGAGTGGACAGAAGAAGAATTACAGTAATGAACATGAGTGATGGAACCCAGTATAAATGCCATTTCTATGAAGGTTTATGTTAGCTTTGTCTATTATCTTTTATTTACCCTCAAACACAAATATTTATTGATCATAAGCATCTGTGTCTGCAGAGGTCTAATCATACTTTGAGCAGGAAATCAGATAAAGTAATTAATCTACAAACACTGTTGCTACTACTAATAGCTACTGTGAGCCCAGATGATTTAAAACACTTAGAAAAATGGTTACTATAAAAATACAACTTCTGAGAAATGAGACAGAAGGTTCTGAAATACAAATGAATTCAACACATTCAGCATAATGGAAGAGGCAGTTCCTTGCGAGGGAATCATGCTAACTTACGTATACATGGAGAGACTGGAGTCATATGTGGATGTGACTCCATATTTGACTTCATTGTAACGGAACATATCGTTGGCATCCCAGCCATTAGACTGCAGAGAAAAGCCAAAGCATTCGACACAATAAGGCAACAAATAAATGGAACCAGTAAAATAAACACACCATGCAGAACTGTATTATGGGATGTAAAGCAGAAATGTTGGTGTTTCTGGTTACTAAACAGACAGGCCAACTTACTGCATCATTCTCGAGATCAAAACTCTCTCCGTTGCTGTCTCCTCCCTCCCATTTCTGTAAAACCTTCTCCTTGTGTTCTCCGTTAATGCGACTGGAGCTGATGGCTGTGTCTGTGAAGGTGTCTGAAAGTCAAAACACACAGAAAGTCATAACTTTTATTTAGAGGGAAAAATGGCACGTTATCAACCTTCACTGCAGTCTGCATTTGTGTCTGGTCGATACCTTCTTTTAGCCATATGCAGGTTCCTACACATATTTGAAACTTTTCCAGAGCTCTCAGTCCTTTCAAGCATCATTACAAAAGTTCACTATGACGTTATAGCAGGTACCTGGTGGTCAGGAAAAGTAGGGACAAACAGATGGATGGAAAGACTGGTTTAAAGATTAAGAATGGACAGACGGATGAATGGATGATGAACTCAAGAATGGCTTGGAGTAACTGGTGGAGGATGGACAGAAGGATGACATACGATGAACAGATGGCTAAAGCACGGATGGATGGATGGAAAGATAAATGGATGGTTGGATGGAGGTATGAACAGACGAATGAAGGGCTTCAAAACATGCCATTTGAACTCCTCAACTGGCAAAGATTTAGGTTCAAATCTCCTATGAAGCACCTTTTGCTATCTGACTAATGATCAATTAGTCGACAGATTAATTGATTAAAAGATGGATGATGGCCAAATGGACAGATGGCTGGATGGACGGAAGTAAGCACAAACAGAGGAAAGGTGGAGAAATGGGTGGTTAAGTGGGTGGATGGACAGAAAAATGAAAGAAATGGGGGAAAAATAATATATATATTTTTAAACACACTCCATCTTTCTCCATACTCATCCAGGTCTGAAAAATACTTAAACCCATACTTTCTGGGTAGGATCCCCTTATAGGGGTGAAGGAATTCAAGTCACCTTCTCCTCTCCGTTCCCTCGAAGTTAAAAATTGACCCCCCACCGATTGGTTACTTGGATACTATTAGCTTCATATGAGTCAATCTCACTTTAAAACAAGCAGGCAGTCATGGTACAAGGTAAGGGACTATGAATCTCTGCCTCTCCACATGGGTCTGTTCGTACCTCTGGTAGCATAGTTGAGGTCAACGTCTCTGCAGATCATTGTAACCAGATCTGATGGGCTGAAGATCATGGTGTCTGTAATGTCCTCCCGACGTGGCGGTCCAGATGTTGAACTCTCTTCCTCGCTGTGTTTGTGTACAGCATCCACAGCCAGCTCACACTAAGAAACAGAAGCAGAAATCTTAGGACAGACTGGATATGCACAGGAAGTTAACAACCGATCATTTTACTCTGACCAGAGTTTATAACTGCAGGATTATTGCAGGATTTATGGCGTTATCAGTGTTTGTGAGATGAGGATGAGCTTCTTACCCGGGAACTGAGGGTCCTAAATATGCCTTCGAACACACTGCCACTCTTCACACTCAATTCACAGGTGGACCCCTGAGAGACAAACAATTTGTTTCCAAACTCAATCTTCAATCAACTGTTTCATATTATTGGAATCAGTTACACACATTGTGTAAAGCAGGTAGGGTGTGTTGTACCCGTAACGTTTTAGTGTTAGTCACATGAGCTGAAGGAAGTCATTCTTCTAGAAAAACAATCAGGATTGGAGAATACTGACAAAGATCCAAATGACTGACTCACCACTACAGCTGTGAGGAAGTGAAGCATTCTGGCATTGTTGTACACCCCCTCAAACACCTGTGCACAGGAGAACACACAGGTATGTATCAAGGCAAAGTTTCACAAACACCTGACATATAAACCTTTATTTATATAGCACCATTCAAGACATAGATCACATAGTTCTGTACAGAAAAAAAAAAACTAAAAACATCTAAATAGCTCGTCAAAAGCAGATGTAAAAATATGCATTTTTAATAGCTTTTTAAAAAGCTTAAATAATATAAATAATATACTATTTATGGGCTGGGTTTCCTCAAATAGAAAACATCAGCTGGCATAATAAAGTGAACTTGACAGCAATGTTTTATAACTAGGATCAAATGTATGTGATAAACTTTATATGAATGGACTGAAGTGACTATATATGAAATTATTTATATATAAATTGGATCAACTTGTGCCTCAAGAAAACATTTATTGTTAATTGACACTATATAAAAAATTAAACAGAAATAACCAAAATTCTCACAAAAACTATTTCCAAATTTTAAAGGAACATTTTTCCTATCATTGAAGTTAGTACCAGAATTCCTTTACTATAAATGTCTTAAAAATTTTTTGAATTAACTCTTCAGCTATATCAACTTCTCGGGCTTTGTATACTTACAGGAGAGGACTGAAACATCGGCTTTGCTGAAGACCGATTCCTGCAAGAAACAAATTAAAACTTAAGACTGTTTAGAAGAAGCATAATGTTTTTTCTTTCAAGTTTCCCAGGGTGCCACTCTTTCACTCTGTACATAAAAGTAGCAATTTCTAAAATTTAAAATGCTCTCATTAGAGGTCAAAGGATATAAAATATTTACGTTGGTCAGACAGTTTAAGGACAACTAGATATGTTACAAACACAAAGGCTACCGAGGCTGGTTTCGCTCCAAATGCTGGATCTGTGATTATGCAACTTCCTGCTCCATTCTCTTAAAAGCAGCGTTATTTGTGATTGCACGTAGCCTGTTGATTTCCATTAACATAAAATCAACTGATTTGATACCTGAGCTCATGTTTCATTAGCTCATGCAAAATCCGCATTTAATCCGAAGATATGTAGTATTTTCTACCCTTATTTCACTATTTAACTATACGTTGTGTTTTTAAAAAAGAAAGCAAGCTGAATTATTTTTGGTTTCAAGGTAGAATAATCCTTGTTACTATTTTTATTGGTGAAATTAAATTCTACGATAACAACTGTGACCCTTGGGCTGTGTAAGAGGATTGTTACAAGTCAATTCGCAGATGTTTACTCTGACAACTGAAAAAGGCTGCTTCACCCACCAAAGATCGTAGTTTTTCTAAGTAGGTGATTTTTTTGTTATTCTGGGGCAGAACTGGTCACGGTTTCAAAGTAAACTGATGTAAATCACCCTAGAGTAGTTTTGTTTGTTAAAATCCTCTAGCTGCCTCAATGTCTACGAGGTGTACCAATCAATAAGATAATTTTCCCCTTTACTGGCTCTGATTGGTGATCAGAAGATTAAATGCCAAAAGGAAAAGAAAAACAATCCCTCAACAACAAGCATAATCTACTGATCATTCAAAATGTTTTTTTTAAAACATTTCAAAATAAAAATTATTTTTCCTAATGTGCCATTTTTACAATGTGCCTTGTACTAAGCTTCCACCTGCAGTCGTCCAAGAAACGCCGTAGTTATATTTTTTAAATAAAGATTAAAGAAATAAATAATTTTCAAACAAATCCTGGTCCAAAAAACCACTTAGAATAAAGACAAGCTACAATGAGTCGCAATTTCATCGCTGTTACTAGTTACACACAAGGTTACAAAACAAAGACGAAGCTACAAAGACAACAAACGTCTCTAAACAGGGTTTACACAGGCCCCAGCCTCTGTAGCGATATCTTAAAAGATTTTTAACGACAAAAGACGAAAACAAAATTTACATTTCGAAAGGAAGAGTCTTATTTTCGGCGCTGACAGGCCAGCTAAACTTTGCATAACCTCAATGCTTCTTTACTGCTTTTTTGTTTTCACAAAGTCGGACCCACCTCACTGATTCGGCTACATAAAACAAAAAGCATTTCTGTTGGTCAATAGATTCTGCCCATCAATATTCAACTAATCTTATTGGCTAAGACAGAATCTCAGTTTCAAAGTCACGCCCCCTGCGAGCAGAGCGCTTTAACCGGTAGGCCTTCCACGCACGGGACAATCCCCGGACTGTCCTACCCAGAGAAACCCCGCCCGCTCACCTTCCAGCCGGTGTCCGGCCGCCGCTGTTGATGCCGCTGACTGGGGAAGACATACCGCCGGGCCCTGATGTTCCGTTAGTCGCCTTTCTCCCGCCTGAGCCGGATTGCTGCTGGGATTTCAGCATTGCGAAGCACAAGCCTTAGACAGTACCAAGCTTGAGCTAACTTAATAAAACTGAAATTTCCCGAAAAGAAGCTGGTGCTAAGCCAACTATGTTTAGCAAGATCACCTGCCCTACAAGCGTGAAGAGCCGGGGTAACCTAAAAAAAAACACCCCGGCCACTGTAGCTACTCAACACCAGTCGCTTGTGGCCTACAGTGTTGAGGCAAACCTCGTTGGAAATAAAATTAATTCTAACATATAACTTAAAATTCTCAGATACTAACTATTTTGTAACCTCTGGAGTTACGTAAAAAAACAAATACAACTGCTTAAAGAACAACAGCGTTCATGTAATTGTTTAGCTGGCTAAATTAGCATTAGCTCTGATCCTCGGGCTCACTTCGGACGCTTTCCCTCCGGGATTTACTTTCTTCCCTCTGTCCTGTAGCCTCAACTTCGGCACCGCTGGCTCTTCCGTTACAAACTAAGAGCTTGACGTTACTGTCAGTCGCCTCAGAAGGTTGAAATTGTTCAGGTTTCTCGGAGAAAACCTGCTGCGGTCAGTCAACACCACCTTTCGGTAGGCTCACTTGACTCAATCCGCGCGCGGCTGACTGGAAACCGGCTGGAAGGGGGAGGGGGCGTTGACGTGCATTTTTCACGTACCCGGTGAGAGAACAACGACTTCATTAATCCACGCTTTGATCCATACAGGTGTATAGACAGGTGATCTTAAACAACAGTAGATGTATTCCGATGTACACGTGGCAAACACTGTCTATCAATATTTGTTTACAACCAGATATTCTTTTTTTTTTATTAATCGATGCTAACTCCTCCCTCCACCTTTATATAGTAATTACAGCTTTTTTTTTTTACAACGTTACTTCCACTTCAAGTTATAATTCTTATTAAATTTCAGGTGAAACAAAATCAGACACAAAACAAATTGTGCGTGCGTCTATACGACAGGTATTACGGCTCTGGGCTCCAAACAAAGATGGCAGCCTCCGCAAAGAGCATTTGTGTAACATAACTGGAGTTTCACAATTTTCCAGAATACGTTTTTCTAAATTAGTCTTAGTTTCTGTTTAAATCAACTTAGAAAGTAAGCAAAATAAAGAATTTATCTTCTGGCAGATTGGCTGTAAGTACCCGTAATGCTTGATGGTTATTGTTAGTGGATTTTCTTAAATTAGTGAAGTGAACTACCAACATTGTAGTAGACTGTGCGTTTTGTTCCAACAATGTTCTCATATTGTTTTATTTGTGTATGTAATTTACTAACAGTTGCTTCTATTTTCAAGATTTGCAAGCTTTAGCCTTGGATCAACACTGATTTTGTCCTTTAGACACAAAAACATTAAAATATAAACATCATGTATTTTAAACATAGTATATTAACAAATTTTACCCTCTTTATTTACGAATGCA
This sequence comes from Crenichthys baileyi, assembly GCA_036173005.1. NCBI lineage: Eukaryota > Metazoa > Chordata > Actinopteri > Cyprinodontiformes > Goodeidae > Crenichthys > Crenichthys baileyi. The sequence continues at coordinate 510,762 of JAHHUM010002032.1, read as the reverse complement.
ATAATAAACATCAGTTTTACTATAAATAAACATTCATGACATCTCTGAACAGTTTCCCCTTTTGAACAGTTAAAGTCTAACCTTAAACTACATTTACACCATACTTTAGGAGGCCACATTAGCAGGTAAATATTGTATAAAAAATAAAAACAGTGTCTACAGTCAGATCTGATGCAATTAAAACTTTTCAAGAAATATTTATTCTCGCGGCCTTCAGACCATACATATGACTATTTATAATACCAAAATATGTTCTGGTCTCAATGTTTTCCATGTGTTTTTAGTTTCTTACATCAAAAAAAGTGATCAGTATTTTGCATGAATGTCAATAAATGGTTGTTTAATGATGCACTTTGACAGGTGGATGTCTCACATGTTGACAAAGAAGCTGCCCCCAGTGCAGAGCATCTTGTTTCTGGTAACCAGGAGGGCCAGTCACCTCTCCAAACAGCGGTACGATGTCATCGTGGTGGGTGGAGGTCATGCAGGAACTGAGGCAGCGGCTGCAGCAGCCCGAGTGGGAGCTGAGACTCTCCTGGTCACACAGAAAATACACACAATCGGTGAGTTGAAGTTGGGTGAATATTGTGATTGGGACATTTCACATCTCATTTTGTCTACTTCCTCACAGGTGCCCTGTCCTGTAACCCATCTCTGGGAGGAGTAGGTAAGGGCCATCTGGTGAGGGAGGTAGATGCTCTGGATGGGCTATGCGGCCGTGCCGGAGACTGGGCTGGGATTCATTTCTCCATCTTGAATCGTAGAAAGGGGCCAGCTGTCTGGGGGCCGAGAGCCCAACTGGACCGCCAGCGCTACCGGGAGTTCATTCAGGTACACTACACACATGTAAATGTTTTTGTCTTAAAACTTTCAGTGACTGTGGGTCTTCCCGCTGTTCTACATGCAGGCAGAGCTGCTGTCCACTCCCAGGCTGATGGTGCTGGAAGGCTCAGTGGAGAAGCTGCTGGTAACAGATCCAAACCCTGAAGAGCCTGGGAGCCACAGAGTTACTGGGATACATTTGGGTAAACATCAGATTGTAGCAATTAGAATACATTTAAACACTTTAGTTACAATAATCACTAATCTGTCGTTGAACCCTTTTATAGTCCGCCCATCCATCCACCCACATATATGTTTATTTTCTGTCCCTTCTTCCATCTTACATTTATATTGAACTGTCATGATTATAATTTATAAATGGCCAAACTAGAACTAAGAACTCTGCAATCTGGGGTCTGGAATTTTGATATGAAAATATGCAGGAACTTGTTTTAAAAATCTGGACTTACTTTGTGTTGTGACTCATTCATTCATTCATGAATGTGTTGTGACTCTAACATATAACATATGTTTTCCTGCAACATAATTTTAAATCAGATTATGCTTACTTAATTCTTCCCTATATCAGCCAATGGCAGCCATCCGATCTCAGCCTCCTCTGTGGTTCTCACCACGGGTACGTTTTTGTCCGGCTCACTCTTCATGGGCCAGACCACATCCCCAGGAGGCCGGATCGGAGATGCTCCGTCGAGTACTGGTCTGTCCGAAACGCTAAGGGAGAGGCTGGGTCTGAGGGTGGGCAGGCTGAGGACTGGAACACCACCTAGAATTTTAAAGGATTCAGTGGACCTTTCCCTGGCCAAGCTTCATCCGCCTGACACCCACCCGGCACCGTTTAGCTTCATGAATACTCACACACGCTGCAAGGTCAAGTCTATGAGAAGTTCTCACTTATTTGGGTCTGTCAATATTTTTTATCAGCACTAAAACATCTCAGTATCACTGTAAATGATTTTACTTTATAGCCTGAAGAGCAGCTGCCTTGCTACCTAACCTACACAACTCCTGGAGTAGAGAGAGTGGTGAGGGAGAGTCTTCATCTCAACTGTCACATACATCAAGACACCAAAGGTCCCAGGTACGTGCTGATTTACTGTGCCTTGCAAAAGTTATTAACAATCGTTTTTTCTTTCCAGTTTTGTCACATTACAACCACAAACTTCAATCTCAACCATCCATCTTCTCATCAATCTTGACCAGCTTTTCCATAGCATGATGCTGCCACCACCGTGTGTTACAGTGGGGACTGTGTGTTTGGGGTGATGTGCAACTTTTGTTTTTTCTTTTTGTCTTTTTGCATAATGGACAAAAATACATTTGGACTGCTCCAACAGTCCTAAAACTGATGGCTGAATTGTGTCCTGCTAATGACCTAATTTTTTGATTCAGGTCTGTTTAAGAGACGCATCAAAAAGTAGCAGGCCTGGAGTTTGAAACCCCTGCTTCAAATGGACTTCTTATGACCTTTCTTGCCAGTTATGAAGTGTAAATGAAGTGTGTGTTTATACTGTAAATGAGACAAAATGTGGAAAAGAGGGTGAATACTTTCCCAAGGCACTGCATATGTGATAAAAGCTGCACCATGTACTCTGCATTTTGAAGAGTAACTCTGTGCTTTTCTATTATAGATACTGCCCCTCCATTGAGTCAAGGGTGCTGCGCTTTCCAGGAAGAAGTCACCAGGTGTGGTTGGAGCCCGAGGGGATGACTTCTGACCTTTTTTACCCTCAGGGTCTATCCATGACCATGACTCCTGACGTGCAGCTCCGCCTCATCAGAGAAATCCCAGCCATGCACAGAGCTGAGATCCACACACCAGGTGCCCTGCCCAGGCAGAATCCTGCAGGGGAATGGAGTCCACCAGTCTCTGCTGCTTGTTTTAACTCATGCATCTTCTGTTTTCTGGCTCTCCAGGGTACGGTGTACAATATGACTATGTGTGTCCCACCCAGCTCAGTCCCGCACTGCAGGTGAAAAACACTCAGGGACTTTTTCTGGCCGGTCAGATCAACGGGACGACGGGTTACGAAGAGGCTGCTGCACAGGTGATTACTGAGGCTCAACAAAGTAACTGCTGGCTATGGGCAGAGCTGCATAAATATATCAAATCCTCAGCGAAATGTAAATTGGTACAAAATGCTAGAAAACTGCTTGGAGAAAAATTTTCATAGGCTGTTAGATTCAGTAATGCCAAATTTAGATCATGTATTCATGCTCTGCATTTCAGTAGCATAGTGCTTTGGAAAAATATTCAAACCTCTTAAACGTTTTCATATTTTAACACATTACAGCCACAAATGTTTATGTTATTGTAATTTTATGTGATGCACCAAAACAAAGTAGTTCACAGTTGTAAAGTAGAAGAAAAAAATTTCATAAGTTTTATTTTCTATCAAAATAAAAATCCAAATAGGTGGCATGGTTTTGTATTCAGCCCCCTTTACTCTGATAACCCTATATAAAATCGGTCGCAACCTGTAGCGTATATTAGTGCTATATTCAGTTATATTACGTAAGTATTACGTAAGTATGATGAATAAGTCAATCAGATTCATGTATTTCACCATTAATTAAACAATCCTCCCAACCCAAGAGTTTATTCTGTTACTGCTAGGATTCATATTCCACCAGAGATAAGAACATGTCATTCAAACACTAGGATCAAAATCACCAATTCACTATATTTTGAATCAATGTGTAACTTTGTTATTAATCAGTCTAATATTACATGCAAGAAACATAAATGGAAACGGACAAATAATGAAGAAGAACAGAATAAAAAGGTATTTGGATAAAATCATAATCAACTAAATTAAGGTTATGCGATTTGTTGTCCTAGACCCTGTACAGAAAAATCTTCTTATCTGATATTCACATTTAAACCCCAAAATTATTCATACCCCTGGCAGGTTTAGGTTTAAAATAGTTTATTATCATTCAAACAAGAAGTTTGTTTTTGTCAGGATCTCCTGAAAGATGATAAAACAAAGTAAAAGGCGAACAGCTTTTGAAAAAAAACAATGTATGTTTTTATTTTCTATATTATAAAAAATGGCACAACCCTTAGTGGCGTTGCAGCAATGAGACGCTGAGCATCAAGTCGGTTGGTTTAGTTACTTCAAAACATTAATATTATCAAATCTGAAGAAACATGCTGGTCAAATTTAAACCTATATCTGTATGAATACTTTTGGATTTAACTGAAGCTATCTCTCAGGCAGGAAGAAAATAGGGAATGAATATGAATGTCTGCAAATAATCCTCCCTTTAATGCAGCCAGATGTTCTCTTCAGTTGCACAGAGCCAAGTCTGGAGTGGATAGCAGTAACTCATGAGGGGAATTTATTCTGTGTGTACAGGGGTTGTGGGCGGGGGTCAACGCTGCCCGCTGGGCACTCTCCCGGCCCCTGGTTGCACTGTCTCGAACAGAGAGTTACATCGGAGTTCTCATTGATGACCTGGTGAGTCGAGGAGTTAAAGAGCCTTACCGCATGTTCACCAGCCGGGCTGAGTTTCGAACTTCACTGAGGCCAGACAACGCTGATCTCCGCCTTACGCTGAAAGGTAGCTCTTGTGTCTGACTTGCTATTCATAATAAGGGACTACTTCTGTACAGCTTGTTGTGCTTCATCTCTGTCAGGTTTTGAGGTGGGATGTGTGTCCTCTGTGCGCCACGATGTGGCTCTAAGAGTCAAGAGTAGTCTCCAAGATGCAATAGCCTCTCTCCAGGCGCTCACTCTGTCCACAAACAGATGGAGGAAAAAGCTGCCCGGAATCAGTGTGAGCGAGAGCAAGAGCAGCATGCTGAGGTGAGTCCCATCAGTCGAACTGCAGCTGCAGAAGTTTTAGAGCGCAGATGTAACATTCCTGGTTTATGGTTGGTTCTGGGCACTTTTTTTCCAGTGGGATGGAGTTGCTGCAGTACAAGGATGTGTCCTATGAAATATTGGCTTCAGTCTTTCCCGAGTGCCTTTCACCATACATGGAGCTCTCACAAAGACTCAAAATAGAGGGTAAAACCTGATTTTCTGGCATTTTACATTAGGAAGACATGAGAGTGAGGTGTTGAGGAGCTGCAGGAATGATCTCACTGTAAACCCAGTCATACAGACTGAGACAAATTTATTAGCATCCCTTGTAAAGGTGTGTAGAAACCCTTAAAATAAATTAATCTTATATTGCAGCAGCATGTTCTCACACTAAAAAATTTAGGTGGAATAAGTCCCATGAAACACTTTCATGCTGGACACTTTTATAAAAAAATGACAAAAGAGTAAGAGTATTTGAATTTTAAACTCTATTTTTAAAAGTTGATCCAAGTTCATAGGAACAACTAATTAGTAAACCATGACCCACCGTTTCCCCGGGGTATAAAAAACTGAAAACTGAAACTTGGGTCTCTAGGCTAGATGAGGACCCACATTCATCTTTCCAGAGAAGAATGGTAATGGAGGTAAAAGAAAATCTCCAAAGCCCACTGTTGGAGAACTTTCTGTCAACTGCTAGTTTGGGTTTGATGCCAGAAACCAGCCTTTTCTGTCCCACCATCTCTCTACTGGGAGTTTTACTGAAACTGTGTGCTTTAGTCAAGTGAGACTGATTGAGCCTTTTTGGCAAAGAAAAACTCTCCAGGCCTGAAACAAATGATGAACACATGGAAAAGCAACTCGTCCTCACTGTTGAGTATGGCGGAGGACCGATTAGAGATAGAAAACATACGAATAAATAAGCAGAGAAATGGTTCACCTGACACTTTAGATATATTAAGCTGCTGTAATAAAAGACTAATGTATTTAAAGGCTTTTGACTTATCTTTGTGATGGGTGCCAACCATTTGACTTTTTAGGAAATAAATTTTCTTGAGTATTGCTTTAACGTTTAATGTTGAAGTAAAGAGATTACTCCTGTCTGTCACGCAGCTGTGTACAAGCCTCACTGTGACCTAAGCAAGAGAGAGATCGAGAGAATTCAAAAGGAGGAGAACATGTCTCTGCCGCAGGACATCGACTATTTCACTCTGCCCGTGTCTCTGTCTCAGGAAGTCAGGGAGATCCTGGACAGATTTCGACCGAGCACTGTGAGTCTGCACACATTTTACTTGTGTTTTCTCTATTTGGGACATAAAGAAGGTAATTTTTTTGCAACTCATCCCTTTGGCTGCCCCCTAGCTGGGTGCTGCTACCCGTCTGGAAGGCATGACTCCTGCTGCAGTCGTCACGCTCTTCAACTACGTTCACCTTACGGGGAGAAAGGAGAGAATGGTGAACAGAAACGAAGCGGATAACGAGGAAGAAAGAGAAGAGGATCTGTGCTCAAGAAATGCACCATTACCTCAATAAGAGAGTATCTCAGAATGAAAAAAACTTTATTTATTCTTGGAAAACAAGCAAAACAAAAAAATATTTTGAGACTGTGACCCTTACATTATGTAAAATAGTGCACTTTTTATTTTATAAAACAGCTGCAAAATAAAAAACATTACTTTCATTGTTATGTCAAAATCTGTGCTACCTATCAAGCTGTACAGTGAAGAATCCTAATCCTGCTAGCAACAGTGGGAACATCATCCAACTCCATGAGACCCTCTCAGCGCTGCTGCCGCTCGGAACAACGTGACCGTCCAGCTCCGCGACTCCTCTTGAGAAGAAGCTGAAGGGAAATCTCCAGTGAGGCTGAGGAAACCCTCTGGGGGGCTCTGGGTACACGGTGGTTTCGATGAATGCGGCTTTGGCCGTCAGGGCGAGAGGAGATGATAAAGGACACTAGAAAAGAGACAGTTTCCAACAATAAATAAACTGTTCTATAAAGTAAATGTTTTTCAGAATAGGCGCATGTGTTTCTGTACCTGAACGTTTTGGCAGTGAAAGAGAAATTTGGCTCCCAGGATGTGGTTCTGAGGAAGCTCGATGAATCCCTGGCGAGCCCACAGAACTCGGATGAAAAGAGAGAGTGGAAGGGTGCAGCCTGATGCACATGACTCCTGTAAAGAGGGAACAAATAAAGTGGACACAATGGACCCGCATTGTCTTCAAAACCTCAAACTTTACTGGGCCGTATCGGGTTTTTATGTGACAGACCAAAGTAGTGCCTGATTGTGAAGTGGAAGGAAAATGATACAAGGTGTGGCATGCATTTATATTCCGCCTTGGAGTCAGTAGTTTATTTAACCACCTTCTGCTCTAGTTAGAGCTCTAAGCTCTTTCAGCTGCACGTACAGAGACTGAAAGTTTTTCCAATTTGTTTTCTTCAAAAATAGCAAAGAAGATTGGATAAAAAGTGGCTGTGAACAGCGATTTTGATGTCCTGCCACAGATTCCCATTAAATTAATTCTGGACTTTGACCGGGCCATTCTAACAGATGCTTATGTTTTCCATTGCAGCTTTGGCTGTACCGTTTCTGTAACGTAAATTTACAAGGCTCTGTACATTTTCATTTTTCTGAGTGATCAGATTCTTCACTAACATTCAGGTATAAAGGTAACTGTCGTGTTGAGACATTTTTGCTTTAAATTCCTATTTACCAGCGTACCTGCGGATTGATCGAACACTCCTGTGTGATGACTCTAGTCCAGTCCGGCCGGGAGCCCGAGTTCATGGCGATCACATCAGGAGCAGCGGATCCTTGTAAGATCTCATAAATCCGTAAGCGCAGCTCAGTGCAGTTCTGAGTTGGAGAACTGGACAGCAACATGGAGGGAAAAGCAGAGAAAGATATGTTGTTTTGCCTCTAGGGGCCAGGTCGTCCCTTAACCCATTCCTACACCTAGTTTGTTCCAACTCAGTGCCAAGTCCCCCTACTTCCATTTGTAATCACATTACCAGTTGATCAAAAAAGAACTTCAGCGACCCCTTGCTGGTAAATTTATTGGAGCCATAAAACCATAATTCCTTGCAGTAAACTTTGGGTAGAACATAGAAAATATGAAAGAAACACACAATGTTATTTACACATTGTTCTTTTTTATTAAAAAATGTAATGACTATATTGTTAGAAATTTCACAAAGTGAGTAGAACTAAGAGAAATTAGTGTCTGCTCACCTGAATGTGCAGCCAGTGATAGTGTTATGTGTGAAGAGGACCGGCGATCGTGTTCTGGGATCGGAGGAACACGCCCCACCTTCTGAGACACCAAGTGATGTCAACTAATCTACTGTCAAGGAAGAATGAGGCATTTGTGATATAAACCAAAGCACTACTTTTGACAGAAAGCAATATCTTAGTCAGTGAGGATACAGGTTGATGTTTTCCATTAAAACGACCAATGACAGCAGATCCCTCTCTAAGTCCAACAGGAGGTGCTGGTTCCCCTGGAGTGGGGCTGGGTGCGGCCAGCTGTAACAGATTCATAACAGACATCACAGCTCATGCAGTGATCTAAAAAGAACATTTTACTGAGTGAAATTTACCTGAAATTGTACAGAGTGTTTCTGGAGCAACAGCTGCTCTAGAGCCACGTCAGCCAGGTTTATGTTGATTATTCCGTACATCAGCTCCCCTCTGGCCGTGTAGCCAACGATAAACTCTACCTGCAGGGAAAAAGCACGGCTGAGCTTCAAGTTTCAACTCTGACTAAAACATTCTGATGTGGTTCCTCACCTCTTTCACAACATTTATGCAGAAGCCGTTTTGTTTTACTGGCGCGGGCCAGTCAGACTGTGGGGTTACTGGGATCTGAAAACAGCATTAGTTCAACAGCATGAATGCAGTTAAATCCTTTCACCACTGGACATGCTATACATTCATCTCCTATGAAAATGAGCACTCTGTTGCTCCTTTATGTTTTAAATTCAGATTCAATGCCAGTATTTATTATTATTTTAAAAGGGGGCGTGTGAACTGTCCGGTATTTCTTTATTGTAAAGAGAAACTTACCAAATAATCTGATGGTATCACTGTGTCCCCTGTTGGAACCTGTAACAGTAAAACACAAGTTTCATCAGTCTGCTATAAGATTACCAACAGCACGTATGCTTTTAAAACTGTTCGGTTCAACTGGACTTGCTGACCTTTATGAGACTCATGTCAGAAAAGTAAGAGCCAGCCCGGAGATTCGGATCGGCGGTGCATGACTGAGAGGTCACCATGCGGGTACAAGACAGCGACGTAGATCTTAGAAACTCTGAAGAGAAGCAGTCAGGTGATTGGTCTTATCAGTTAATATGGTACCTAACTGTTTACACATTAAAATACAACGCTGAGTTTGCACAATGTGTCACTTACAGCGCCCCGCAAAGGTATTCACACCCCCTGAACATTTTCTGACGTTACAACCGCAAACTCCACAATATTTATTGTGATCTTATGTCATCGAACACAAACAATCAAAGAAGTGTGGCATGCATTTGTATTCAGACCCCTTCACTCTGATATCCCTAAATAAAATCCCATTCAGTCGATTACCTTCTGAAGTTAGCTAACTAGTCAACAGACTCCAGCTGTAAATATAATTTAGGTGTAAATCCAGCTGTTAATATGAAACTGGGAAAGAGTTGCTTCTGGAGCAGGGTCAGGAAAAATCCTGAAACAGCCAATCTGCTAAACCTCCAGGCCCTTAACATCATACATGGACTTTAGGAACTTTTTCTTTTAGGTCGGTTTGCGAACAAAAAGACAAAAAATAATGAAAAGCGTCAGAAGAACTAATTGCATTTTAAAATTCTAGTCATTTTGTGGTCCTTCTAGCTGCACTGGCAAAAAATAGGATTTCTGGTAAAATTTTCCTGGGTCTTTTTTGTTTTTTTAATAATGACGAGATTTTTTTACTCAGGAGGGGGTGCCTAACATAAAAGATGAACCTGGTGTGAACTTACTTGCAGGATTGCGGCTGAAGCAGAAGGCAGAGGCGGCCCCTGGAGACGGCTGGCGGAGGAGCCCTCGCACAGAGGAGTTGGAGAAAAACGTCTGGATTACATCATCGGCCTAGACAAGTATTTAATTTAGCAAACAAAAAACACATTCCCTGCAAATAACTATTGAAAATTTGAAAATATTGAATATGAGTGTTATATAGGTGTTTACCCTGTAAAAATCTCTACTGTGTTTTGTAATCAATTGTCCTTGAGGTGAGAATCGGTAGGAATCACCTAATGCTGGAAACTGAGTCAGGCCAGGAGGAGACCGAAGGGCATCAGCTGCTGGGAGGTCGAGACATGAACATTCAAACTTCAGTTCAGGATGTACACATTTCTCACTTAAACAATGCAACGTCCGTAATTTACCTTCTGCCTTGACACAAAACAAGGTGTCAGTCACAGTGACGAGTGTTGAATCCACGTTGGCTCTGAACATCAGCCATTTCTCAATGCAAACTCCTCTCCTGCATCGTAAAAAAGGATTTCAGCTTTTTAAAAAATTTTAAGTAAGAATGTAATCAACGGGAATGTGTAGAAAACCTACACATCTTGTTTTGGACAGCCAGTGAAGACTCTGGCCAAGTTGGTAACATCACAATCAGTTGTGTCACAGCAGCAGCCGATGTCACAGAAACCAGGAGTTAGATCACAGAGACAACCTGAGAAAACAACAGAGTAGACGAGTTAGTTTGGATAAAATCATCCGATGCATTATCAGCAATAAGACCCTCACACATTATACATCTAAATTAATGCTGTATGAATCATGAGGAAAGAAGTGATTATTCATGGACCACAATGAGAACACGAGATCTGACACAGAGGTCCTTGAAGGTGTTGTTTCATGAATATTTACCAACAAAATAAATACAAATGAATAGAAATATATAAAATGAACACACGTGGAAAGGTTTCAAGCGTTTATAGGACATAACTGTGTTGCCCCGTTATGTCGAAACATGGAGCAGGTTTATTTTAAAGAATGTGTTGAGACAAAGATTTTATAGTGGGAAAAAAATAACAAAGTAGCCAAAGTTATGTAAAAAAAAAACAAAAGATCAAAATAAATCATTCCAAAACTTTTTCCACATATGCGACATTTATTCTTTACGATTCAGTTGATAAACAAATCTGCAGGCAGTATATAAATGTTTAACATTTTAATAATTAAATATATATATTTAAAAAATCAAAAAACAATAACCTGGTTGCACATTGATTCATTTACAGCATTTGGTTTTCTTGAGTTCACAACTTCCATTTTCATATTGAACATAATTACACTGAAATAAAGTTCAGTTGTCCTACTTGGATTTTCACGACTCTTCCAGACTCACAACTTGTGGGTGAACAGTGACATTAACAAAACTAGACTATTCTTCAAAGATATTTTAAAATTCATTTCTGAAAGTCTCTTTATGAAGGCAGCAAAGAGGCTCGCAGCATCACAAAGGAGCTCCAGGAATTTCCAACAAGGACTGGTTGTGTTTTACATGTGGCAGCAATCTCATGGTTTCGCTGTATATCTAGGCTTGAGTACAGTTGTGAGGCAGAAGCCTTTTCTTCCAAAGAAAACATCCAGACCTGGCTAAGATCTGCCAAAACCTTGTGGGAGACTGCGTCACAGTCTGATGGAACTAAACTTTACGTTTTTGGCTACAAGTCCAAAAGGTATGACAACACTGAGCCATATTAAAAGAGTCCACAGTGAAGCATGGTAGTGGCAGCATCATGGTCTGTGGTTACTTTTATTCAGGTGGAGCTAAGGTTTTTCTCGGGGTAAATTAAATTATGAACAGTTCCAAAAAGCAGCCAGTTTTAACCCAAACCTTCAGGTGTCTGCTGGAGCATGGCAGGGCATGCTGTGTTTCCTACGGAGAACCACTTCTCACAAACTGTGAAGTAAATCTAAATGTCAACAGAAAGCTAAACGAGCGGCTTGCAAACACTTATGGTCTTTACACACGAATTTATTGTAGCTTCATTTTACATGATTCAATAAAAACATTTGGGCACCAAAAGTTATAAATCCTATAAAAGATTAGATTTATAAATCATGCCAAACAAATCATAATCATGAACCGTAAAAACATCTATTTTTATCCCTGTCTAAATAGGAAAACATTTAAGATTAAGATGTTTAGCTTGGTGTAAGTTACCCTGTGCAGACACCAAGGTGGTTGGAGACGGAGCTTCTGTGACCGCGGCTGGTGTCTCAGACACGGACTGCTGCGTGGTTACCGCGGGGTCCAAAGTGGAATAAAGAGTGGCCTCCTCTGTGGCCCCCGTAACACCCGGAGCCGGGGTGGGTGAGCTGAAAGGGACCCCATATGTTGGGCTGGAGTTGGGAGAGGAAGTGGCCCCTAAATCTGTGGCTGAGAGAGCCAAACGTCCACACAGCACCAGGAGGACGTGAAGTAAACGTAAACAGCTAGAAATCATTTGGCTAGCAGAGACATGGTGCGGCGAACAGACCCAGAGCTAACCGATTAAATCGGCTACAAAACCAGGGTTAGCTTTACTTTGCTCACACACACAGCCTGCTCCATGGATGGAAAACTCAGAGATTTATGGAAAAACACTCCGGTTTAACGTTTAGCGACATGCTAACCAGACATCTCCAAGCAAGCTTCTTGTTACCAAGGAAGTTCTCCTCCCGGCTTCCGTTTCAACCGCTACCGTAAAACACGAACAGAGAAGCATTAGTTATCAGCAGTGTCTTATCTAGAAATATAAAAGAATATAATTTAAAAAAAGCAGAGAATGAACTTATAAATAAACAAAATCACAAATGGGTAAAATATTAAAATTAAATGGTGATCCTAAATGGGCTGAATCATTGGTTTCATTTTATTTGAAAACCTGCGATAAAATTTAATCAAAGATTTCCAAATACCAGTACAAGTTTTCAAAGGTGACCTCAAAAAGAAATCTAGGTTGTTGATTTTTTTAAATAACGGATTTCTTTTGTTTTATTGTTTTAATTAATAGTTGCAGTAAAAGAAAAGCAAAGTCTGGTATAAATAAAGGAACAAACCTCTTTACATGTGTGTTAAGATGAACTGGGTCACCAAGTTCTTCTGTCTGATTTTATAACAGGAAACATAAAACACAGGTTTGAGATGGAAGCACATGTGCCATATGCAATGTTAGTCATCATTTTACTGCATTCATACAGGCCGAGCCGGCCAAAGGTATTTGGAAACTATTTCCTCTATGTGTTCCTGAACATGTTTTTCACTGGAACCTTACATCCTTTTTACCTACCTGACATGGGTTCTGTAGCTGCTGTAATGTTTCTGAAAACAGAACCCTTTCTCTTTCTCACAACTCAGTTATTTTCTGACAAATGTAATCAATTATCTTCCTGTTTCTGTTACAGAAAGGATTTGCTTGCATGGAGCCCTCACTCCTGCTGCTACCCTCAGTTCATTTCCATGTACTTAGCAATTGTTTATCAGTTTTGTTTCTTTTTTGATTTTTTTATACATTATGGAGATAAATGTTAAAAGTTCCTACTCTGGAGGGTGGCTGGTCTCAGAGATAAGGTGAGGAAGTCTGTCTTTCAGGGGCCCCACAAAGAGGGAAGAGCAGGGGGGGAGAGGGAGTCGGGTTTCATACACACTCCCAAAAAGGGTTTTTAGACAAATTTTCTATTTAATGGTTTTTTTAGTTTAGACTATTATATTGTAGTAGATTTCACTAAAGGGCATCAAAAACTGTGAATGAACACATATAAAATTATGTAGCAAACAAAAACTCGTATAAGAACTTTAAATATGTTTTATAATTTAGATTCCTTAAAGTAGCCGCCCTTTGCTGCGATGACTGAAATATTAACCTCTGGCCGTCTCTCAATGAACCTCTGGGAATTTCTTTTAAGACCATTTCAGGTGACCACCTCATGAAGCTCATGGAGAGAATGCCAAGAGATCAAAGCAGTAATCAAATCAAAGGGTGGCTATGTGGAAGAATCTAAAATATAAAAATATTTAGTTATTTCACACTTTTTGTTTACTACATAATTCCACGTGTGCTCATTCATAGTTTTGTTGCCTTTGGTGAGAATCTACAATGTAAATAGTCATGAAAATACAGAGACCCATTAAGTGAGAAAGTGTATCTAAAACATTTGACCGGTAGTGTATATTAAAAACAGTAAAATATATGAATAAAAACAGTAACAGTAAGTAAGCATCACATAAAACACGTACAAACATGAAAGATATTCATTTAAAAAGAAAGAAATGTAAAAATGAAGCAAATAATAAGCTAAGACATGATAGAAATGATAAAGTAATCTTTGGCCTCTATGAGAAAGCTGCAGTAAATAGGGAAGTTTTCATAATTTTATTTTTCAGTAAGTCTGCAGGTTTTGTATGTGTGACTGGGTGGGGAAAGAAAAGCAATGCCCTAATACTGACTTTTAAACTTTAATTCCTCCTTCCTGATGATTTATTGATGGATTTCATTTGGCTGTATGTTTCCTCCTCAGAAATGCAGACCTGCTCTCCCAGAGCTGCAATTGAAAGCCAACTGTTACAACTGTAACATCGTATTAGACCTGTGGAACGGAGCAGCTTTAAATCAGCCAACGCTAACAAAAGTATGCTTCACTTATTCAACCTACGGCTAGATGACAAAAGGTAGGTGTTTTAAGATACAATTTTGTCTTATAAGACTCTAATGTTACTTAAATCATCACAAATACTCCTTTTTTTAGTCCTAACAGTTAATCCATGCAGCATCAACTGTGCTTTTATTTGTTTTTGCATCGAGCTTGCCTGCGCATGGTTTCCCTTTTATTCTGCTGTGTAGCACAAAATGCAATAATAAATAAATAAAAAGATGTTCTAAAGCAGGTCAGCGCTGAGTCATGAAAAGCAACTAAATGCAAAAACATGAATAAAACAAGTCACACATATTTCTGTTTACCACTTCACAAAGATAACAGTTTTTAATTTATTACACACTTTTTCTCAATTAATTTAACATATACCAGGTCGGTAGAAAGTAAATCATGACAGAATTTTTATTTTTTTTTTTGGTTTTGCACTCCTGGGGTAATACATAAATTGGGCCATCGAGGTGTTTTATGCATGAAAATTAACACACAATGAACAATGCTACTCACACATGTATTTCTACATTCTTGTAAAAGTGCAGGGTTATTTTAACTGAAAACGGAACAAAAGATGGCAAACATCCAAAACAGAGATTTAGAAAGTCCTTGGAGAACCCAGAAGGATTATTCCTCAAAGGAAACAAGAACACTTAGTAAAGAACCGTGTGAATGTGTTTCATTTAGGGAGCTGAGGAAGGGGCGGAGATGGATGACAATATCAGAAAAATACCACAGTAAATTAACAATATACACAATATCAACATTTATATTTCACAATTATGGGCACGGAATGCATTGTTTGGCACATTTTGAAAAGACAAACTGAAAAATGTGCCTCTAACTCTACTAATACTACCTTCCTTCTTTCCTCCCAGTGGATGGTTTACACCAGGGGTCATTAACCTATTAAATCCAAAAAGCCCCTCATAATATGTTTTGAGCCACAAAACATAATCATTCAAAAACAACAATGTATTATCATGATATTTTTACATGTAACGGTTATTTTACCAGGAAGTCCCTTAAAATAAAATCTTTCTTAAGGGAGACAATACACAAAACAGAATAAATAAAAGGTACATACAATTAACACATCCAAAGTTACTTCAGTACAAAACCAGATAAAAACTTACACAAACAGGAAAATAATAAACAGAAACAGGATCCAAAAAATGCAAACTATAGAAAAGAATAAATAAAACACCAAAAAAAACCTCAAACACCCTCAAATTGTGGCAGTATTAGTTGGTTAATTAAAAATAAAAATATTTTACATTAAATTGATAACTGTTGATAAATAATGCATTAACATTGTTTGTTTTGTGGTGAAATTTGAAAACCACAATCGCATTATTTTTTAGGTTTTAAAACAAAAGAAAAACATCAAGCTTTTAGAATGAGAGAAAACATTTTATTTGATTGAATGTTCTATATTTACAGAAAATAAAAATTTAATAAATTTTTCAACCAAAAGAGAAAAAATGCTGAGCAACAAAAGTGATATTCCTTGTACTATCAACGCTTTTGTATTTTGATAAATTCTTTGCAGATATTTAATGAAAATCTGCCTACTTTAATGTTATTATTGACCAGCAATATTAAGAGTCACTGTGGATGGCCTAAAGAGTCATATATGGGTCAGGAGCCGGAGGTTGTAGACCCTGGTATATCCAAAACATAGGCAAATTTGCTCACCCCTCTAGATCCTTGAAATTAGGTGTTACAATCATTTTCATAACCACAGCAGAATAAAATCCTGCCCCTAGGCTTGCAGACTGCTTCTACAAACACTTGTGACAGAATGGATCACTCTCACAAGAGCTCTGTGAATTTCAGCATGGTTACATGGTAGCCTGCCACCTGTGCAATATATCCAGTAAAAGTATCTTTTAAATATTAAAACGTTTATTGTTTATGGGATTTTAGCAAAGTGGAAGCGATTGGTAACAACATAAACTTAGAAAGTGGTAGGCAGTGTGAAATCACAGAGCTGAACCACCTAGTGGGCAGAGGTCACAAACTCCATGTAGCCTTCAGATTAGTGTGTAGATAGCTTTTTAAAACAGGTTTAAGAGGCTATGCAGCTGAAGTGCAATGCAGAGCATCAGATTGGGTTGTTTAAAGCACTTTGCCACCAGACACCTTGTGACAAAACAAATCTCTGTGTCTAGCAATCTAATGGACAAGTTCTTGATTGGTAGTTGCCATGAGAACAGCTGGCTGGCTGTGTTGTGTCATGTGTACAGTTTGGTGCGGAGGGAGGATTATGGTGTGGGGCTGTTTGTCAGGAGTTCTCGGCCCCTTTCGAGTGAAAGGAACTCTCAATGCTTCAGCACACAAAGACCTGATGGGTAATTTCATGCTCCCAAATCTGTAGGAACAGTTTGGTGATGGTCCCGTCCCGGCAGATCTACGTATTTATTTATTTAGTGCCTTACAGAAGTTTTTTTCAAATATTGTTACGTTACAACCAAGATCATCAATGTTTTCTTAATGGGATTAAATGTGATAGACCAACACAAAGCTGTGCATGATTGTGAGGTAGAAGAAAATTAGACATGGTTTTCAAAACGTTTGACAAATCTGAAAGAAATTTGTATTTAGCTAACTTTCCTTTGATGCCCCTAAATAAAATTCAGTGCAATCAATTGCTATCAGAATCCTCATGTTCAGCAAATACAGTCCACCGGTGAGTAACTGAATAAATACAGGTTTTCTGTAAAGATCTGAGAGGTTAGTAAGCAAAGATTAGTGAATAAACAGCATCATGAAGACCAAGAAACACAGCAGACAGGTCAGAGAGAACATCCATATACCTGGCCTTCATGTAAGAGGAGCAGGCAGCCTTAAAGAAAATAAAGTTTACAGTTTTTATAGAATAGAAAATCCATCTTTAGTTCAGTTTCTGGACTGTGGAGAAAGCCAGGGTACCTGGAGAGAACCCCACAGGCTGGGATTTAAACCCAGGACCCTCTTGGTACAAGGCAAGAGTGCTGCCAACTACGCCACTGTGTAGTAGATAATAGAAAATATTTACTGTATATTAAACAAAATCTCTTTCCAAAAAGAAAACATATGTCACAAAAAGAAACTCAGTATCTCTTCATAGTAAACAGATGCTATCTTTCCCCAAAGTAAGAGGCTGGTGCGTTCTGTAAAAAGCTTCATTTTGAGTTTTCTGACATCTTGGCACATCAGGGCCACATTAGGAGACATCGTGGACCCTCTGATCTAGATCAAATTCGAGCAAGTGTTGTAAAACATGTTATTGTAAATCATACTATTTTTATTCGCCTTTAGATCACTGCGGGCAGCTCTCACACAATGAGCACGTAATCTTTAACTTTCGCACGCTACAGATCCTGTTTGTCACGCATTGAAGAAAAAAAACCATATGACTGATAAAGATCATTGCATGAAAAAAGCTGGCTGGGAGCGCAGGCTCAGACAGAGCAGAGGCCATGCAGCAACAGCGTTCCTCAAACAATTGTTCTGGCATGTAGGAAATTCCAACCATTTGAGAGCATGAAACACATGTCTAAATTTTATTTTTAAATAGAAAATATCTAGTCCTTTGTTACTTATAGACTCACCTTTTTAATGACTTAAGTTTATGTATTGTGTTGTGTAGAAGTGGCAAAAAACATATTTTTGCTATATTTTCTTAAGAAATCCAGACCCCATTTCATGAGTTATCTGCAGTTCTGTTCAGTCGGTAAAGTTCACTCATCCCAGGCATTAATGTAATTTTGAATTTGTACTTTAAAAAGGTTGTTCTCAGCATTTCGTTTGTAAGGGTGGATTAATTAAACATTGTTCAAGTTCAATGAGACTGTCCAAAGACTTTTGGGACATTATTGTGTGGCCTGACAAGACAAATCTGGGCATTTGAATGGGGGCATCTATTTAGAGCTGACGTAAAATTAACACAGGTACTCGTACTCGTCGTCTTCCGCTTATCCGGAACCGGGTCGCGGGGGCAGCAGACTCAGCAGAGACAACCAGACGTCCCTCTCCCCAGACACCTCCTCCAGCTCCCCCGGGGGGAGCCCAAGGCGTTCCCAGGCCAGCCGAGAGACATAGTCCCTCCAGCGTGTCCTGGGCCGTCCCCTTGGCCTCCTCCCGGTGGGACGTGCCTGGAACACCTCCCAAGGAAGGCGTCCAGGAGGCATCCGGTATAGATGCCCGAGCCACCTCAACTGGCTCCTCTCGATGTGGAGGAGCAGCGGCTCTACTCCGAGCCCCTCCCGAATGGCCGAGCTCCTCACCCTATCTCTAAGGGAGTGCCCGGCCAACCTACGGAGGAAGCTCATTTCAGCCGCTTGTATCCGGGATCTCGTTCAACGGTTATGACCCAAAGTTCATGGCCATAGGTGAGGGTAGGAATGTAGACCGACCGGTAAATCGAGAGCTTCGCTTTTCGGCTCAGCTCTCTCTTCACCACAACGGACCGGCACAGCGCCCCCATTACTGCGTCAGCCGCACCGACCCGTCTGTCGATCCCTCGCTCCATTCTTCCCTCACTCATGAACAAGACCCCGAGATACTTGAACTCCTCCACTTGAGGCAGGAATTCTCCTCCAACCTGAAGAGGACAAGCCACCCTTTTCCGGTTGAGTACCATAGCCTCTGACTTGAAGGAGCTGATCTTCATCCCAGCCGCTTCACACTCGGCTGCGAACCGCCCCAGCGCATGCTGTAGGTCTTGGCTAGAGGGGGCCAGCAGGACCACGTCATCTGCAAAAAGAAGAGACGAAATCCACTGGTCCCCAAACCAGACCCCCTCCGGCCCTTGGCTGCGTCTAGAAATCCTGTCCATAAAAGTTATGAACAGGACCGGTGACAAAGGGCAGCCCTGCCGGAGTCCAACATGCACCAGGAACAGGTCCGACTTAGTGCCGGCAATGCGGAACAAACTCCTGCTCCGCTCGTACAGGGACCGGATGGCCCCTAATACAGGGCCCCCGATTCCATACTCCTGGAGCACCCCCCACAAGGCATCACGAGGGACACAGTCGGATTACAGAAAAACATCATACCAACAGTCAAACATGGTGGTGGAAGTGTGATGGACCTGGATGGCCAACCATAATTGATGTAACAATGACTGAGCATATCTTGCCATATAGTATATGACTGGGTTATACAGCAGGAAAATGATTAAAAGCGCGCAATCAACTCCACCTCTGAATGGCTCAAAAGAACCACACAATGAAGGTTTTGGAGTGATCTAGTCAAAGTCTGGACTTAAATCTGACTGAGCTGCTGACCTTGAACAATAAACAAACCATTAATGCCTGGAAACACTCCAGTGTGACTCAAGTAAAACAATTCCGCAAAGAAGAGCGGTCTGTAATTTCTCCGCAGGGATGAAAAAAGCTCAGTGCAATCAAAGTTCTAGCCACCAAACTTGACCCAATCAGTTATTAGGTTTAGGGGGTGATTACTTTCTCACATGGGACTGGGTTGGTTTGGTAAATTAGTTTGATGTTCTGAAACATTTAAGAGTGAAAAAAGCAAAAAACAGAATACAGTAAAATCTGCAATGCAATTCAATTCAATTCAGTTTATTTATATAGCGCCAATTCACAACACATGTTGTCTCAAGGCACTTCACAAAACTCAGGTACATACATTCCAATTAATCCTAATCATTGAACAGTGCAGTCAGATTCAGTTATTTATTCAAATTGGATAAAAAGTTTTTCTGTCTAAGGAAACCCAGCAGATTGCATCCAGTCAGTGAATTGCAGCATTCCCTCCTCCCGGATGAGCATGTAGAGACAGTAGTCATTGGCGTTGACTTTGCAGCAATCCCTCATACTGAGCATGCAGGTAGCGAGGGGAGAGGAAAAACTCCCTTTTAACAGGAAGAAACCTCCAGCAGAACCAGGCTCAGTGTGAGCGACCATCTGCCACGACCGACTGGGGGTTAGAGAGAACAGAGCAGAGACACAAAAAGAACACAGAAGCACTGATCCAGGAGTACTTTCTATGGGAAGGAAAAGTAAATGTTAGTGGATGTACAGTAGCTCCTTTAGTCGTTTCACCTAGAAAGAAAGAACTGATAAACTCTGATCCAGTTTTCAAGGTTAGAATCTGAAAGAGAGCACAGAGAGTTAGTCACAGTAAAAGCTCAGTCAATCGCCATGTCTAGGAGAGAGAATTTTTAAACACTGAAAGGCAGGGCCATGTGGATCATCGGTAGAGGGTGAGCATTAAGTTGTTGCCAGCAGAAGCTCGGACGATGCCCCTCTCCAGAAAGGTGTCACAGGTAGACACAGAGTCAGGCCAGGTGTAGCTTCTAGGAAGAGAAAAGAGAGAGAACAAAGTTAAAAGCTGAAATAACAGCAAATAACGCAAAATTGGAGAGTAGTGTGAGAAAGTAGCGAAGAAGGTGAAAGTGGTCATTATGTCCTCCAGCAGCCTAAGCCTATAGCAGCATAACTAGCGAGATAGCTCAGGATAACCTAAGCCACTCTAACTATAAGCTTTATCAAAAAGGAAAGTTTTAAGCCTAGCTTTAAAAGTAGACAGTTTGTCCATCTAGAGCCCACTGATGGTCATTGTTATACTAAAAACCACAACGATTGGGATACCTCTCTCTGTCAGATTGACCATAACCATTGGAAAACAGAGGGGGTCATACAGGTAGCAGAAATGGAGGGTGTGTTTGCACCTCAACCATAACTGAGCCGGTTTGGGCTAAACCTGACTCCCCCTTACTCCATCCAAGAGGGAGGGAAGAAGACCGAGGTAAAAAATAAGGATAACCTAAGCCACTCTAATTATAAGCTCTATCAAAAAGGAAAGCCTAGCCTTAAAAGTAGACAGGGTGTCTGCCTCACGGACTAAAACTGGGAGCTGGTTCCACAGGAGAGGAGCCTGATAACTAAAGGATCTGCCTCCCATCCTACTTCTAGAGACTCTAGGAACCACCAGTAAACCTGCAGTCTGAGAACGAAGTGCTCTGTTAGGAACATATGGAACAATCAGATCTCTGATGTATGATGGAGCTAGATATTTAAGGGCTTTATATGTGAGGAGGAGAATTTTAAATTCTATTCTGTATTTAACAGGGAGCCAACGAAGGGAAGCTAAAATAGGAGAAATATGATCTCTCTTTTTAATTTTTATCAGAACTCTTGCTGCAGCATTTTGAATCAGCTGAAGGCTTTTAACTGCATTTTGTGGACATCCTGATAGTAAAGAATTACAATAGTCCAGCCTTGAAGTAACAAATGCATGGACTAGTTTTTCAGCGTCACTCCTGGATAGGATATTTCTAAGTTTGGCAATGTTCCGGAGATGAAAGAAGGAAATCCTAGAAACCTGTTTATATGGGATTTAAATAACATATCCTGGTCAAAAATAACACCAAGGTTTTTTACTTTATTACCGGAGGTCAATTTAATGCCATCCAGGTTAAGTGATTGACTAAGCAGTTTCTTTTTCAAAGACTCCGGTCCAAAGACAACAGCTTCTGTCTTGTCTGAATGTAGAAGCAGAAAATTTAAAGTCATCCAAGTTTTTGTCTTCAAGATAGGCTTGTAGTCTATCTAACTGGTTGGGCTCATCAGGATTTATGGATAAGTAAAGCTGAGTATCATCAGCGTAACAGTGAAAATTTATTCTATGCTGCCTGATAATTTTACCTATTGGAAGCATATATATAGTAAAGAGAATTGGCCCAAGTACTGAACCCTGTGGTACTCCACAATTAACCCTGGAGTTTAAAGATGATTTATCATTTACATGAACAAACTGGAATCTGTCAGACAAATAACATTTAAACCAGCCTAGCGCTGTTCCCCTGATCCCTACAGCATATTCCAGCCTTTCTAGGAGAATATTATGATCGACTGTATCAAATGCAGCACTGAGATCTAACAGAACCAGTACAGACACAAGTCCATTATCTGAGGCAATAAGAATATCATTAGTGACTTTCAGCAGAGCTGTTTCAGTGCTATGATGAGCTCTGAAACCTGACTGAAACTCTTCAAACAGTTCATTGCTGTGTAAATGCTCACACATTTGATTAGCAACTATTTTCTCAAGAATTTTAGATAAGAATGGAAGATTGGATATCGGTCTGTAATTTATTAAGTCATCTCGATCAAGCGAAGGTTTCTTAAGCAAAGGTTTAATTACAGCTACCTTAAAAGCTTGTGGTACATATCCATTTACTAAGGATAGATTAATCATATCTAAAATGGGGCTGGTAATCAGAGGGAACACCTCCTTAAATAATTTGGTTGTGATTGGGTCTAACATACAAGTTGAAGGTTTAGATGAAGCTAATATTTCTGATAATTCAGGAAGCTCCACTGGATCAAAACAGTCCAAACACTGATCAGGTTCTACAGTTACTTCCAATGTTGTCTCACTTGCTGAGGATGAAGTAATCATCTTCGGGAGTATGTCAAAGATTTTCTTTTTAATAGAATCAATTTTATTTTGGAAGAATCCCATTAAGTCATGACTGCTGAGAGCTAAAGGAATGGATGGCTCAACAGAGCTTTGACTCTGTGTAAGTTTAGCAACTGTACTAAAGAGACACCTAGGATTATTCTTGTTCTCTTCTATTAAGGATGAGAAATAAGCTGTTCTAGCTTGGTGAAGTGTCTTTTTATACAACAGTAGGCTATTTTTCCAGATTAAGTAGGAATCCTCTAGGTGTGTAGAGCGCCATTTTCTCTCCAATTTTCTAACAATGTGCTTTAAAGTACGCAGCTCTGAATTAAACCAGGGAGTCAGCCTCCTATGAATAATTACCTTTTTTTTTAAGGGGGCTGCATTGTCTAATGCATCACGCAATGATGAAGCAACACTATGAACAAGAGAATCAATTTGTGAAGGGGAAGAAACAAAATTATTGCCCTCCACTGTGTTTTTCTGTGATAATGAGGAAATTTAAAGTGGAACAGATTCTTTAAAGGTTGTTACAGCATTGTCTGATAATGATCTACTATAATGAAATTTTCTTTCAGGTGTGGAGTACTCGGTTAAATTAAACTCAGAGGTTATTAAAAAATGGTCAGACAGCACAGGGTTATGAGAAAATATTGTTATGTCTTTACACTCAATGCCATATGTCAGCACAAGGTCCAGAGAATGAAGACAAAGGTGGGTAGGTTTGTTAATATTTTGAGCAAAGCCATTTGAGTCTAAGATAGCATTAAAGGCTATACTTAAGCTATCACTTTCAGTGTCAACATGAATTTTAAAATCCCCCACTATAATAACCTTATCTGTATTTAACACTAAATCAGATAAAAGGCCTGAAAACTGATCTAAAAATTGAGAGTAAGGGCCTGGTGGACGGTACAAAACAACAAACAGAAGTGGTTTTAGTGCTTTGCAATTTGCATGAGGAAAACTAAGGATTAAATATTCAAAAGAGTTGTAGCTATTGATTGGTCTGGGACTAGTCAATAAATCGGACTGAAAGATGGTTGCTACTCCTCCTCCTCGCCCAGTATTTCGAGGAATGTGAAAATTTAAATAATTAGTAGGAGTTGACTCATTTATAGTAACATAATCCTCTTGCTGCAGCCAGGTTTCTGTGAGGCAAAATAAATCAATCTGATTGTCACAAATCAGGTCACTAACTAGCAAAGTCTTTGAAGAGAGAGATCTTATATTCAGTAAGCCACATTTAATAGTTTTATTTTTCTTTTTGCAATGCAGCAGGTACTTTTTTTGGCACCATACAGTTAAGGTTAAAGGTGCTCAGTTCAATAGTATTTTCACATTATCAGTGCTCTGAATACACTTTACTGTCTGTGCTGATGTTTGCTGGGTTTTTTCCCTGCAAGTCTTAAGGAAGCACTATAGAAAAGGTTTGTCAAACCAGGTATAATCTCTTCCTACAATTACTAGCACTTTTATGGTAGTTGGAAACTTGCCCGCTTTGCTTTAATTCCACAATCTTTTCCTTGACCTTTTGAAAAATGTTCACAAAGAAGAAGCTTATGTTAATGTCCTGCTTTTAGTCAACATACCTTAAAAAGCACTCTTATACATGTAGCTTTAGGCTTGTATTGTCTAAACTTTCAGTCACTTCAAAACGGTCTTAAACTTTGCAGGAATCCTTTGTTCTGCGTCTTATGCAACGGCAGAGCCAAGCTTATTTTCAGAGAAAATATTGTTTCTACTGTCAGCCGGATATAAAGACTGGAAATCCTGGAATGCAAAGTCTAAACAGCTGCCTCGAGCTGAAAAGACAAGGCAGAACATGGAGATATCTGAAGATGTCGAGCTAATTGACATGGACACGAAAAATATTTCTACTCTACAAGCTTATTGCAACCGAAATCACGCCAGCAAACCTCTGTCAAGCATTGTTTTGCTGCACAAGCTCGCTTTGTGTTGACTTTAAAAGGGTCCAAAGGTGTGTTTTAGCTGGAGGGTTTCCACGCTTTTCCTCTTGTCTGTTTCTAGAGTAAATGGTTGGGATTACTGGTGGACTAAATGACATTGGAGCCTTTCCCTGAAACGCAACAGTGGAATGTTCTGTAAAAAATTAATTCCATCTGTTGGGCATGTTTTCTGACTGCACCCCCATCTGAATGGCTCCTTTGAGACCCTCCCTTGTCCCTTCCTCAAATTACAGAGGAAACGGTTAAGAAGGTTATGAGACAGAAGTGGAATTCATGCGTAACTGGGATTGTTACATAAGGGTACTTTACTGTATATCTGAGCTCTGCAAGTTCCAGTGATTGCAGAGAGATAGGAAATTTGTACAGGCATCAGGCAGCCTGGTTACAAAACTATAAAGCGAGAGGAAAGGAAACACATTTCAAGTGATTGAAGAATTTCTGCAGATGCTTTGTTTGAGTCCAGGTTGTTGATTTTGCTTTCAGATTTTGGGGAAGATCTATTCTGAAAACAAGAAATCCAGAGGACAGAATCCTGGGCAGCAGGTAACAACGCAATGAGACAATGAAAGTGACAAGGAAGTATGCATACTGACTGTGGGCTTGCCGGTCACACAGGGAGCAAGAGTCGACAGTTGTAATTCGTTGTGTACAGTAGCAAATAAGGCGTGAATGTTGACAGAGCCAGCACACGGGGGAGGTGCTGAAGTCAGAACTTTGGGAACAGCCACCACACCGGCTTCACTTCAGCCATTTCACAGCTGAAATTTACTGGATTTTGATTTTCCTGCCCAAGTAGTGTCAGTCATGGCAAAGGAAAAGGAGTTATCCTATAAGGAGGCCATAGAAAAGGCGAGCTCCTACATCACTCGCTTCCCTGTCATCCATGTCAGAGGAATTCCTCTCATGTGCCACATCGCCAACAACTGGGACTCCATCTGGGCTTTTCGTCCTGATCCGTCAGACCTCCTCATCGCAACCTACCCTAAAGCAGGTACAGCCTCCAGGCATAGATGTGATAAAATAAACATTAAATCTGTGTATCTGTGATTCACTCTAAACAAGAAAGTTTGATGAAAGTCTGTTAAGTTGCTATCTGTTGTGGAAAAGTATTTTTGTAGCACTTTACAGGACTATTAATCTGAATGCTGTCTTTTTAAATGTGAGCTTTAATCATTTTCAAAATCTTAATTTATATTCCTAATGGGAACATCTGTAATATAATTAATATTCCTAAAATTACAGAAAATCTTTTAATTGGATTATAATAAATATGATTTTGATTCAAAAACCTCAGCCTAAATTTGTTTAGAGAATTGGGGTTGAACCCTCAGTTAATATTATGTATAAAGTAAACCCAAAGGCAAAGTATAGTCAGCTTTTAAAACAAAGGGAGGCAAATTGGCCTGCATTACCAATATGGGTCCTCACAAAGATGGAAAAACCTCCTGCATGTGCACTACAACTGAATTAATACTCAGCAGTCACTTAGTGCTCACCTCGGGGGAAAACGCTACAGCTCTTTCTGCTCAAAATATCCCCAGTTTGCCCCTGAAAAACACGGAGCACATTTTTCTTTCACCCTCATTTGAGTTACGTTCTCTTCAATTTTATGACCTAGTGATCTCGACTGGATGTTGTCTGTGTTACTGTGCAAAATTATGATGGTGGAGGATGCAGACTGTTTCATATCACCTCATTAACTGATCGTTGGAGTGGACCAATGAGTCGAAGCAGATTAGGTGGGCTAAAACAGGTTGCACTCTCCACCAAGATAATTTTAGCTAGCAGCAAGGATGCTGGTCGCCTGGGTAAACAGCAATAAACTGATATGAACATTTTCAGTTTTAGATGTTTTAAATGACTATAAATCAGCTCAAAGTGTGTGTCCATCCGTGTAGCTGTAAGCCTTTCACTACTCTGAGAATTATTCATTATTATACAAGCTCACTGGGACATGGGACCTATTATTGATATCGACTTGACGGATAATCTCTTCAAAAAATATATCTATTCCTTTAAGCTAATGTGGTTACGTTTTTTCCCAGTTTTGTAATAAGGTTTCCTGGATGTTGTAACATCCTGTAAAATCACAACTTCCCCAAATTTCCCAGTGTCAGTGTGGGAAATTTCTGATGAAATCTTTTACTGGAAAGGTCTGAAATCAATGTTTTGTTTTCTCAGATTCATGATCAGATTCTGTATCTGTTTTGGACCTTAGGGACCACATGGACCCAAGAGATAATTGACCTGCTTCTTCACAATGGGGACGCTGAGGCTTGCAAACGAGCTCCCACCCCGGTCCGGAGTCCTTTCCTAGAGATCTGTTCCCCACCCCCGATCCCGTCAGGTGTGCATTTCTGCCTGAAATTATTTTTCCTTTATTTTGATGGGATTGATCGTTCCTGTCTCACTGAGCTATTAATCCATAAGAAAGTGGGACGAATGATGGGCAAGACACTTCACCTGCTTTGCCTACTGATGGTGGTCAGAGAGCTCTGATTGTATGGCAGCCTCACTTCTGTCAGTCTGCCCCAGGCCATTCACCGCTGTCAGTGTGTGAATGAATGAATGGGTGGATGACTGAATGTAGTGTAAAGCGATTTTGGGTCTCTGGGGACTTCATAAAGTGCTATAAAAGTCCAAGCCATTTACCATTTAACACGATTCCAGTGAAAGCGTGTAGCTTTAACATAAGTTCCTTTTTTTTAATATATTTCACAAATTTAATAACTAGCTGCTACTGATCCTTAAGCTTTTCACCAGGTGCCTTTTGTTTTATACCCGTTAAATATATTGTCACATTTTGTCACTTTATAACAAACTCTAAGACATAAATAGTATTTGATCTAAACCAATTCTATTGTAGGTCTGGCTGCAAGTTTAGGGTTGTTGTCCAGTTGGAAGGTAAACCTCTGGTCCGATCTCAAGTCTTTTGGAGCCTCTGGCTGAAGGGAGTTGGTTACACTCAGAGTAAAGGGGGCTGAATACTTTTGCCATCCGCACTTTTCAGTTTTTTATTTGTAAAAAACTAAATAAATCATGTATAATTTTCGTTCCACTTCACAATTGTATACCACTTTGTGTTTGTGTCTTTCACATAAAATTCCAATAAAATATATTTATATTTGTGGTTGTAATGTGACAATATGTGGAAAAATTTAAGGGGTATGAATACTTTTACAAGCCACTGTATTTAGCTCCATCCATCTTCCCATCCTGTCTGACCATCTTCCTTGTTGGTACTGAAGAGAAGGATCCTCACAGCATGATGCTGCCACTACCATATGTTACTGCAGGGAGGGATTGTTGATAGTGTGCACATCAGGGGGACGTACATTGTCCAATGCATATAGACCAGAAGGTTGACCTTTGGTCTAGTCTGATCTGAGGACATTCTTCTTCTGTGTTTGCTGTGTCCCCTACAGATTAACTTAAACAGAGCAAAGGTGGTGAATGCAGCACTGCGTTTCTTATATTGTCAGGTCTATTACATAAAATCCCAACAAAATACATTGAACTTTGAGGTGGCAACATGACAAAATGTGAAAAACCTTTTGCAATCCACTGTATCTTAAACATCAAACAGGTTATTGGCATCACCGTATCATCAACTCAGGAGTGTTGCATGCTGAAGAAAAATTTTTTTAGTCTTTCACGTGTTCCTAAATTTCTTGTCTTAGGTCTTGATCTTCTGAATAAAATGGACCCCCCAAGACTCATCAAAACTCATCTTCCTTTTCAGTTGGTGCCTCCAGGATTTTGGGAAAACAAATGCAAGGTAAAACAGGACAGACTTGTCAAATCAAGAACTATACAATTGCTTTTACACCTTCTAACTAGCCTGTGAATTGTATTTTGATGGGGTTAAAGGTTTAAGAAATATTACAAGTAACTCAGGGAAGGAGGTTAACAATACAGGTCCAAACATTATCAAATGACCTGCTCTCGAGTTTCCGGCTGTAAATGTCTGATTATGTTTCTCCTTATCATGTGTAGGCTATCTACGTTGCACGCAATGCTAAAGACAACCTTGTGAGCTACTACTACTTCGATCTAATGAATAAGACCCAACCTGAACCAGGGCCCTTTGACGGTTACATCCACAAGTTTATGCGAGGAGAGTGTAAGTGATTTGAATTGCATTCCTTTGTTTCTGCTTAAACTCAGTAAAACTATTTAATCCAATTTGAGCATCAATTGAATAGCGCCAATTCACAACACATGTCGTCTCAAGGCACAAAACTCAGGTACATACATTCCAATTAATCTTAATCATTGAGAAGTGCAGCCAGATTCTGTTATTTATTCAAATTGGATAAAAAGTTTTTCTATCTAAGGAAGGAAACCCAGCAGATTGCATCCAGTCAGTGAATTGCAGCATTCACTCCTCCCGGATGGAACATGTAGAGACAGTGGACAGTCACTGGCGTTGACTTTGCAGCAATCCCTCATACTGAGCATGCATGTAGCGACAGTGGAGAGGAAAAACTCCCTTTTAACAGGAAGAAATCTCCAGCAGAACCAGGCTCAGTGTGAGCGGCCATCTGCCACGACCGACTGGGGGTTAGAGAGAACAGAGCAGAGACACAAAAAGAACACAGAAGCACTGATCCAGGAGTACTTTCTATGGGAAGGAAAAGTAAATGATAATGGATGTACAGTAGCTCCTTTAGTCATTTCACCTAGAAAGACAGAACAGATAAACTCTGAGCCAGTTTTCAAGGTTAGAGTCTGAAAGAGAGCACATAGAGTTAGTTACAGTAAAAGCTCAGTCAATAGCTATGTCTAGGAGAGAGAATGTTTAAACACTGAAAGGCAGGGCCATGTGGATCATCGGTAGAGGGTGAGCATTAAGTTGTTGCCAGCAGAAGCTCGGACGATGCCCCTCTCCAGAAAGGTGTCACAGGTAGACACAGAGTCAGGCCAGGTGTAGCTTCTAGGAAGAGAAAAGAGAGAGAACAAAGTTAAAAGCTGAAATAACAGCAAATAACGCAAAATTGGAGAGTAGTGTGAGAAAGTAGCGAAGAGGGTGAAAGTGGTCATTATGTCCTCCAGCAGCCTAAGCCTATAGCAGCATAACTAGCGAGATAGCTCAGGATAACCTAAGCCACTCTAACTATAAGCTTTATCAAAAAGGAAAGTTTTAAGCCTAGCCTTAAAAGTAGACAGTTTGTCCATCTAGAGCCCACTGATGGCCATTGTTATACTAAAAACCACAACGATTGGGATACCTCTCTCTGTCAGATTGACCATAACCATTGGAAAAGAGAGGGGGTCATACAGGTAGTAGAAATGGAGGGTGTGTTTGCACCTCAACCGTAACTGAGCCGGTTTACGCTAAACCTGACTCCCCCTTACTCCATCCAACAAGGGGAGAAGACGACGGAGCTAAAATAAGGAAGATAGCTCAGGATAACCTAAGCCACTCTAACTATACGCTTTATCAAAAAGGAAAGTTTTAACCCTAGCCTTAAAAGTAGACAGGGTGTCCGCCTCACGGACTAAAACTGGGAGCTGGTTCCACAGGAGAGGAGCTTGATAACTAAAGGATCTGCCTCCCATTCTACTTCTAGAGACTCTAGGAACCACCAGTAAACCTGCAGTCTGAGAACGAAGTGCTCTGTTAGGAACATATGGAACAATCAGATCTCTGATGTATGATGGAGCTAGATATTTAAGGGCTTTATATGTGAGGAGGATAATTTTAAATTCTATTCTGGATTTAACAGGGAGCCAATGAAAGGAAGGGGAAATATGATCTCTCTTTTTAATTTTTATCAGAACTCTTGCTGCAGCATTTTGAATCAGCTGAAGGCTTTTAACTGCATTTTGTGGACATCCTGATAGTAAAGAATTACAATAGTCCAGCCTTGAAGTAACAAATGCATGGACTAGTTTTTCAGCATCAATCCTGGACAGGATATTTCTAATTTTGGCAATGTTCCGGAGATGAAGGAAGGAAATGCTAGAAACCTGTTTAATATGGGATTTAAATGACATGTCCTGGTCAAAAATAACACCAAGGTTTTTTACTTTATTATCGGAGGTCAATTTAATGGCATCTAGGTTAAGTGATTGACTAAGCAGTTTCTTTTTTAAAGACTCCGGTCCAAAGACGACAACTTCTGTCTTGTCTGAATTTAGAAGCAGAAAATTTAAAGTCATCCAAGTTTTTATGTCTTCAAGACATGTTTGTAGTCTATCTAACTGGTTGGGCTCATCAGGATTTATGGATAAGTAAAGCTGAGTATCATCAGCGTAACAGTGAAAATTATTCTATGCTGCCTGATAATTTTACCTATTGGAAGCATATATATAGTAAAGAGAATTGGCCCAAGTACTGAACCCTGTGGTACTCCACAATTAACCCTGGAGTTTAAAGATGATTTATCATTTACATGAACAAACTGGAATCTGTCAGACAAATAACATTTTAAAAACCAGCCTAGCGCTGTTCCCCTGATCCCTACAGCATATTCCAGCCTTTCTAGGAGAATATTATGATCGACTGTATCAAATGCAGCACTGAGATCTAACAGAAACAGTACAGACACAAGTCCATTATCTGAGGCAATAAGAATATCATTAGTGACTTTCAGCAGAGCTGTTTCAGTGCTATGATGAGCTCTGAAACCTGACTGAAAAATCTTCAAACAGTTCATTGCTGTGTAAATGCTCACAACATTTGATTAGCAACTATTTTCTCAAGAAATTTTAGATAAGAATGGAAGATTGGATATCGGTCTGTAATTTATTAAGTCATCTCGATCAAGCGAAGGTTTCTTAAGCAAAGGTTTTAAATTACAGCTACCTTAAAAGCTTGTGGTACATATCCATTTACTAAGGATAGATTAATCATATCTAAAATGGGGGTGGTAATCAGAGGGAAAAACCTCCTTAAATAATTTGGTTGTGATTGGGTCTAACATACAAGTTGAAGGTTTAGATGAAGCTAATATTTCTGATAACTCTGGAAGCTCCACAGGATCAAAACAGTCCAAACACAGATCAGGTTCTACAGTTACTTCCAATGTTGTCTCACTTGTTGAGGATGAAGTAATCATCTTCAGGAGTATCTCAAAGATTTTCTTCTTAATAGAATCAATTTTATTTTGGAAGAATCCCATAAAATCATGACTGCTGAGAGCTAAGGGAATGGATGGCTCAACAGAGCTATGACTTTGTGTAAGCTTAGCAACTGTATTAAAGAGAAACCTAGGATTATTCTTGTTCTCTTCCATTAAGGAAGAGAAATAAGCTGTTCTAGCTTGGTGAAGTGTCTTTTTATACAACAGTAGGCTATTTTTCCAGATTAAATAGGAATCCTCTAGGTGTGTAGAGCGCCATTTTCTCTCCAATTTTCTAACAATGTGCTTTAAAGTACGCAGATCTAAATTAAACCAAGGAGCCTGCCTCCTGTGAATAATTTCCTTCTTTTTCAAGGGGGCTGCATTGTCTAATGCACCACGCAATGAGGAAGTAACACTCTGAACAAGAGAATCAATTTGTGAAGGGGAAGAAACAAAATTATTGCCCTCCACTGTGTTTTTCTGTGATAATGACAGATTCTTTAAAGGTTGTTACAGCATTGTCTGATAATGATCTACTATAATGAAATGTTCTTTCAGGTGTGGAGTACTCTGTTAAATTAAACTCAAAGGTTATTAAAAAATGGTCAGACAGCACAGGGGTTGTGAGAAAATATTGTTATGTCTTTCCCTCAATGCCATATGTCAGCACAAGGTCCAGAGAATGAAGACAAAAACGTGGGTAGGTTTGTAATGTTTTGAGTAAAGCCAATTGAGTCTAAGATACCATTAAAGGCTATATTTAAACTATCACTTTCAGTGTCAACATGAATGTTAAAATCCCCCCACTATAATAACTTTATCTGTATTTAACACTAAATCAGATAAAAGGTCTGAAAACGATCTAAAAAATGAGAGTAAGGGCCTGGTGGACGGTACAAAACTGAACATGCATATGTTCAGCTTACTAATTGAACAGAATCCTTGTGATATCATTTTAAATCTAACAGTGATTGGTAACTTCTGGAATCTTTGCCCCCTTATTTTTTATTTGTCAGAGAGTTTCCCCTTAACAAAACTGCCATGCTTCACTAGTTATGATGAGATTAGCACCAGCTTGTACAGCCAATATGAGGCATAATACCAAAAACAACCCCTGCAGATCTGCACAAGAATTTCATCTGATTTTCTGCAGCAGATTTACTATTTATTCCCTCATTTTTAGCTCGCATTGCTGAGGCAGTTACTGCTTCAGTGAAAAAAGCTTACAAATTATTTCAAATATTTTAGGCCAGGCAAGTTTATTTAAAAAGCACCATTCATGCAAAAGGTTTTTCAGATTGCTTTACATGAAAATAGTGGGTCAGAGGTAAAGACGTTTAAACCAAGAACTACATTAAAAGAATAACAGCAAACGTTGAGAATCACATGAAAGTAAATGAAATGCAAATTCAAACAAATGTCTGAGACATGATTAAAAATGAATTAATAAAGCAATATTTAACCGTGATGGGAATGTTTCCAATGAGATTTAAAGGAGTTAACAGTTTCTTCATATTTTGGGTTTTCAGGCAGTTTGTTCCACAGCTGAGGTGCAGAGATACTAATAGCTGCCTGCCTCCCCGTGTTTAGTTATGGTCCTGGGAACATTGAGTGAACAGGTCTCTGATGACCTGAAATCCCTCATCAGCAGTCATTCAGCTCTCTGGGTGCCTGGTAAGAGATGCATCTAAAGCTTGCAGGATGGTTGTTCCCCTGGGCTGGACTTGGGCACCCCTGGTGACCCAAAAATTGACCCTTGAGGAACCCCACATGTGATCTTTGTTCACTCAGATTTATAACCGCAAATGACAAAGTTGTCCCTGTCTGCTAAAAAAGTTCTGAACCAGTTTATGCCTGACAATCCAACCCACCTTTCTAGTCCATGTCATGATTAACTGTGTCAAACATAGCACTGAGATCCAGTAATACCAACACAGAAGGCTTTCATACATTAGTGTTTAGATGTATGTTGTTTAAAACCTTTACTGATACAGTCTCAAACCAAAACCTGGGAATGGATAGAAGATATAGTTTTTTTTAATAGTCAAAAAGGAGTACATTTGTTATTAAACTCCCTTGTAAGTGATCTTTGCTAAAATATGTTAGGTTGCATATATGCCTGTGATTACTTGTTCTTTAAAAGAGGTTTAATTACTGCAGTTTTGGGTCTTGTGGAAAATTGACCTGAGTAAAGTAAAGTAAAGTAAAGTATTTACTATGTACAATATTTCTGATGGAGCACAGTAAGAAATATATTTATTTTAAACATGACCATATCAAGGCAAGGGGGTTGTGGATTTCAGGAGTGAATGACAGATAATTAAAATTGGTACACTCTATAATAACATCAGGAAGTATGAATAAAAATATAAATTAATTAATTAATTTCTCCTGCACATAAAACTGCCTCACCAGGGTGGCAGTAATTTTACTCAGGCGTTTATTGCAACCCTGACCCCCCTTTGGTTTGGCCACTGAACCAACATTAAACAACTTAAATGCCGTTATTTATTTTAAATCAGTGCTTTAGGCAGATATAAGGGCAACCAACTGGAAGTGACTATGTTGTAAAGTGGTAAAGTAGTTAATCATTTGACTTTGATTTCAAAGCTTCTCAGGTTACTAAAAACTCTAGTGGACCAGTCGATCTGTTAGGCAATGGATTGACCCTGGACTAAAAATGATATGACGAAAACTTAGACACAACAACTTGACAGATTAATATGTTAATTCTCAGTTAACATCAATATTAGAATAGAATTCAATAGAAATTGTTGTGGAAAATTCTTTGAGTGTTCCAAAGTGCTATGACCTGAAAATCCATAACAAAATATTTTAGGAATATCATTTATTGCCCAGCAGTGAGAAAATTCAGTGTACCTGCAGCAAAGTAAAAGGCATGCAGATTCACACAAAGGTAAAACTAATCTAAAAACAAAAAAATAAGAGTAAGAGACTGTACAGTAATCAATTTAGAAAGAATACTGCACAGTTAATGAAAATAGTGTACTCAGATTAAAAGAAATGTGCAACTGTGTATGGTGATTTAAGAAATTGACAGATTGTGCATGTATTTGGGAGGAAGGATCTGTGATAATGCTCCTTTGTGCACCTATGATGCAGCAGTCTGTCACTGAAGAAGCTCTCCAGTCAGTACAATATAGTGGCGTAGATAATTTGATCATCAGAAAACTCAGGCTGCCCCTGAATTTATGGACATGTTGAAAAATTCTGCAGGAGTGAAACCCACAGTTCTTGCATGCCATGTATGCTGCACATGTGCACCACTGCTGCATAACTGAGCAGTGGTGCAACTGCAGCTCAAATGTTCCTGCAATGACCCAATAATATTACTTACTCATGCACCATTATGCAAACACTTTGTCTGTACTAGTGAAGATTCACTCACCATAGCATGCTGGAAACTGAAAGCAACACTGACGCCTTGACCTAGTTTCTGAAAAAATCAGCTAAGTATTTTCTGACCACTAGACAGCACTCATAAAGCACTGAGATTTCTTTTTCAAAGGGTCAGTTGATTCTTTGACTACAATATAATGGTGATGTCATGGAAAAAGTAACATCCCCTGTCCTGATGCAGCAAAAGAGTTGTTATTTCTACACCCTTGATCCCAATACACATCTACTATTCAAACTGGGAGCACAGCAAAAGTGACACAAATACTTTAAAGACATGACTGGAATTGATGTTAAAAAAATCTCCTTTTTTTCTCACATTTAGACTAATGTGACAATAGTTTTTCAGCACACTGACCTGCATGGAAAGATAGAAAACAGTATGACAATGGTTAAAAAAAATGAAAAGCAAAGACAGCAAGAAATCTTCACTTCTTGGAAACCCAAAATCTGAATGATCAGCTGTTAAAACACGTGCTTTAACACTTCTAAAAATGACTTCTCCACAGTGTCTTGGGGCTCCTGGTATGATCATGTGAAAGGTTACTGGGTGGAGCGGGAGAAGAACAATATCCTTTACCTCTTCTACGAGGACATGAAAGAGGTGAGGAAATGACCTGGAACATTCTATTTTTTTTATTATTACCACAGGACATTATTGACTTAATCAAGATCGTACTTTTCACCTAGATCAAAATCGGTCAACAAATGCATATTCTAAAAGTTATTATAAGCATACTGGATTCATTTTTGGCTGATACTAGAAGATTACAAAAACCTGATGTATATTTTTGTCTGGTATTTAACTGAGTTAATTGGTTTATATTGTTTTAACTTGTATTTTACTATTCTTTGAACAAACCATATTAAAACCTGATTCATTTATGCTTCAGTTTGTGTGAGGGTTGGTTGTGTGAATGTAAATAGTGCTCTGTTAATTGCCACAGAATCCCCGCCGCGAAGTGGAGCGCATCATGAGGTATCTGGACCTGTCGGTCTCTGATGAGATCATCAACCGAATCGTGGAGCTCACGTCCTTCAAGAGCATGAAGGAGAACCCAATGGCCAACTACTCCTGCGTCCCATCACCTGTTTTTGATCAGTCCATCTCTCCATTCATGAGGAAAGGTGAGTCTTTCAGCTAACTTGGCAACAATTTAAGCTCCCTCCAGACTTTTTGGCACCCCTGGTTAAAATGTATCAAAAGCCTTGTAATAAATTCATATTTTTTTACAGATGAATATGATGTGATCTAGCCTTGTTTTTCACAGTTCCAGTTGTTTGGGGTTATTGCTCTGACTGTAGATTATGGACATGCTTGATTAGTTATTTTCATTATGCTAAATCGTGATTTGATGATCTGCCTTACTGGAATCCCATACTATTTTGTCGTTCCAATTTTGAAGAGTGGCAAAGAAAAGTGGAACTATGTGTCATGCCATATTTTTACCCCAGGGAAACAGGAAGCCAGGGATGTAAATAAATGTTCCATGGCAATCTGATTAACTTGTAAAGCATAGAACAAAAAAAACGCTTTAGAGTGGAGGGAGCTATAAAGGGTTGAAAAATGCTATCAACGCAATAGTTTTATAAGTAGTGATGAGTCCACAGTCATGTGGAAATAATGTAAGATAAAGATGTAGAAGAAGAATGGCTGGCAGCTGTTTGCCTCTCAACTCACACTGTTGTTGCATCATGACATTTTGTGACCTCCTTCACTTTAAGACAGTCTGATAGTGCCCCCTTGAGGCTCCATTTAAATTTGCAACAGGAACATAGAGGCTATCACTATTGGTTCTCAAACTTTTTATGTTAAGTTTTAAGATTCACCTTATGAAGTATTACGGTACTAACAATATCTCTGTACTAAATGTCATTTTAAAGCAGTAATACAACAGACGTTTTTTTTTTTCATTTTCTTGGTTAAAAAGAAACAAAAGAAGATATAAAAATACAGTTCTTATGCATTGTTTAGTTAGTGAATGTGAAATATTGGAAAGTAAAACTTAGCTTATGTTGCTAACAGTAGTTACAGTAGTTAGCTTGTTAGCTTGTCACAGACCACAGCAATAATATCCCACTAGTTTTCTGACCGGCAGCAGGAAAACATTTTGCTTGGCTTAGGGTTAGGGTTTGGTGTCATTCCCAGATATACAGTATGTTACAGCTTTAGTGTAAATTAGATCACAGGTTTCCATTTCAGTTCGTACAGGGAGTTATCAAAAATATTTTTCACTGCATTTCTCGTTTCCGTAATTTCTGTTTGAAGCAAAGATCAATGTGCTTAAAGGAAACATCTGTTTTACTATTAATTCTCTTTCTTTTTACCCTGATTGTGTTGATATTAAAATAGCTTCTAAGAACCACTATAGCGACTGTCACAAAATGTTATGTGTGTCTACATATGAGAAAATTAAGGAGATTTTGTGAAAGTCAGGTCTTTTAACTTTGTCAAAGCTTCCATGCGCTGCCATTCTGAATAATGCATGTGTGTTAGGATCAAGGGTGTGGAATTCACATGGTTCTGGTGTAGGGTAGGTTACTTTTTCATCAGTGCAGAGAGCATAGTGAAACCTGAGGTTAAATAATGTTATTATTGCGCTATTGCTGTTGTGTTTGAGCCACGGTTGCATCGATTCTGTAGCAGGCATGTGCAAACTCTGGTGCCCATGTGACTGAATTCCTCAACATTTGTAGAACATTTCATGGCATCCTGGCTTATCTGGTGATCAAAGTAGGAATGAAAAAGAGTCAAATGTGCATTAAACTGATGATTGAATGTTGTTTTCCTGTTGCATTGTGTCTGACTATCCCATTGAAACAAAACTGCAACTTTAACATCTTCAGACAGGACATTTTTTTAAACTTGGCTACTGACTGTTGCTTTTAGCATCAAATGATGTCTATTTATGAATGGAGTAAGG
This sequence comes from Crenichthys baileyi, assembly GCA_036173005.1. Taxonomy (NCBI): domain Eukaryota; kingdom Metazoa; phylum Chordata; class Actinopteri; order Cyprinodontiformes; family Goodeidae; genus Crenichthys; species Crenichthys baileyi. The sequence goes on along the minus strand of JAHHUM010002032.1, from coordinate 472,646 downwards.
AGATAATTTTTGATAACTCTGTTGTATCAGTATTTTATTCTGCTTACCTGCCCTGGAACTGCAAGCCAGTCAATAAACCTGCTACAATGTACCAAATCAGACTAATGTTCCTGTGCATAAGTCAGCAAAGAAAACAAATAAATTTAAATCCTTTACATAAAGGTAACAATCTATCCCAGGAAGGCATAAGACCAATAAAGCAAATTACTGAGAGATGTTTCCACCAAGAACTTGCTCCGAGTATTTAAATATCCAACTGTGTTTGTTGAATACAGGTGAAGTGGGGGACTGGAAAAACCATTTTACGCCTGAGCAGTCAAAGGAGTTTGATGAAGATTACGAAGAGCAAATGAAGGATGTCAACATACCATTCAGGAGCCTCATCTAGAGGATGTTGGGGGGGGAGGGTCTTAAACGTGTTCTGCAAACCAAAGCCCAATAAACTGACTCTGCTCAGCACTTAAACAGCAGCACCACTGTCAGCACATTTGGCACAAGCTTAAAACCAAAATAAACATCTTTTTATGTTTTAATGTAGATCACTGTAATCACTGCACTTCATAATGTGTCTGCATAAAGAAAAATACATGTTTGAAGAGTGAATAAATATGAGCCAGACGAAACAAAAGGATGAGTTTGTAATCTTTACTTTATTAGAGCTTATCACGTAAACAATAAATAAGACCAGAAGTGTTGTGGCTGAGTGAACGTGCCCTTTTATGCCATGAGACCTCCATCAGAGTCCGCTGACTGTATGGTACCTACAGAGAACGCTGGCAGCTGGAGGCACTTGCTTTAAAATAATTTTTTCTGCCCATATGAAGTCATTTTTGCAACCCTAAAACACACTGTACAGAGCCTGGCTAAAGAAGGGAGGCTACACGAGACAAAGAGCGACAAAGACTAGAATAAAAGTACTGAGCTGGAAAGTCAATCATATGAAAATGGACAGAGGACACAAAAACACAACAACTGAAAATATCCAAGGTTAACAAAAAAAAAATCACCTTTAATACATACTTTAAGTCTTAGAATAAAATCTTAAATATTTGAATATTTTGTCAGCAGGCATTCTCTCCTTCAATTCAATTCAATCTTCTTCTCTAGGTGGACGCTGTGTTTCAGCAGCTTTTTGCAACGTTTTTATTAATTTTTAAGTTTATTTTCCAGTGTCTTCTCTTTTCTCTTCTATTGGTTGGATCACTGTGGCTCCCCCTTTTGGTTATGATCTCTCTCTCTCTCTTCTCCTCCGCTTTCTCTTCAAGAAGACTTTCGTCTTCTTCTACATTTCTACTTTTTAACTTCTGTGCCTGCTGATGAGGAAATAGATCAATTAGAGAAAGGTACAATTTGAAATCCATAATTTGGTGAAAAAAAATAAAACACATAAAGAACAGTGTGAAGAAGAAGAATAACATAAAAAAAACTCTCCATGACAAATAAAATATTGGCGACAACCTCAGCACATTTGGAAATTATGTAAATCTGGGAGCGCAATCAAGTTGAAATATGCAAAAAGTTCTTTAAAAATCAAATTAAATAAAATACTAAGTCATTTGTTTGGGGAAATGCATTGTCAAAACACAGCTAAAGTAATTAGAATTTTATCCAGAGGTCTAAAATTGACAAAGAATGCTGCATTAGACATACCTTGACCTGAGTAACTCAAAATCACTTTTAATGTGTGGATTATAGTTACAGACAGATTTAATGTACACTTTAGAGATCAGTAGTAGGAACCTAAGGGAATAGTCATTTTACAAGTAAACTCAGAAAAAGGACGAGTTGTTTTCAGCAATGCTAACTGTCCAAGCATTGATGCTGAGACACTTTAAACTGATTTACTAAGTTTGCATGGGCTGGTTATCAGCATCAAGGCCCAACAAGGTTTTCAAAAGTTACGGTTTAAAAACTAAAGCATTTTTTTTTATAACATCCAAAACTTTTTACGTTTTTTAACTGAGATATATTTCGAAAAGTATAAGGGAAAACCCTTATTATTTTCTAAATACAATTATTCCTTTACATGGGATTCTTTACCCCCACTGAATAAATGCACTGAAACTAAGGCTTGTGTTTTTTTGTGTAATCATGCTACTGCAAAAAAAGATGACTATATTTTAAGGCTGTACTTTTCCACTTTTACAGCTGTCAGACATGGAAAACCAAACCGACACGATGTGACGTTAAACAGCGACGACTCAGACAAAAACAACTCACCTGCATGAGGACAGAAGCAAAACTAGCAATAAGCACAACTAAGAGATGGATACCCCGTGCAGACAGCTGCACTCTGAAATCTTCCCACAAAGGCCAGAGTAAAATGTATTCTCCTATATTGTTGGTCAACATTGTGGAGAAACACAGACTAAAAGCAGGTACCGTACATGAAAAAGACAATAAAAAACTACACAAGCACGCACATCAACGACTAATTCAAACCTTATAACCACTAGCCAACAAACAGTGTAATACCTTGTTTTAGTTACAGGTTAACGGTGATGTGTTGCTCAAAATTACTCTGGAAATGAACAGAAAGGGTCAGTGAGTTAATGATGAATGGAGAGAGGTAAGAGACATGACACAGATCAGGTAGATGGATACAAACTTAATGAAAGTTAATGAAAGAAAGTGTTGAAAATGGAGTGATGAAAAACTTACTTTGTTAAAAAATTTATATTTTCTTTAAAAAACACAAGATATTATTGAATTATCCACAAGAGGTAAAATTATTGTGACCAGTTGACATACAAAACCTTTACTGATTTAAAATTGCAGACGTCCAAAATTGTAAGGTCACTCACTTTCAATGTAGTTGCGGGCAACGAACTTCAACACCTCATCAATAAGGATGACAGGGAAGGAAAGTTTCAGGACCATCATCCACTGATCAACTGACAGATGGGTCAGCTTGAAGATCATCTGAAGGGGGGAGGTCAACAATGGAGGTCAGAGCCAATGGAAACCCCACAGAGGAAGCAACTTATTTTAAAAATGGCCTCTCACATAAAAATGTTTATTTAATTCAGTCATAAAATTGGTACATTTTACTTACGGGCAGAGGATCAACATAGATGATCATGAAGTGCAGGGACATGGACAGGGTCATGGCAGCGAGGAGCCAGAAGTTGCTCCATGGGGGCATACGCAGAAGAGACTGGTTCTCAGACAAGCTAAGAAAGAAAAGGACACATCAGCTAGGGTTAACACAGCAGAAGTGGAGTTTTTCTGATGTGTTTTGTGGTTACAAAGGTTAAGAACCTGTTAAGAGCGTTGCACATCTCAATGGTGACCAGCACAGACAGGGCCATGGTCATGGGTGGAGTCGCCTCAAAGAGCTCACAGTCAAGGCCGGCAAAGTCTTCGTTCTCACCATGGCACTGCATGAAATGGGACTAAACCGAGATGATGGTGGCTTAGTGGGGCAGTTCAGCTGTGTTGGTGGAAGGCAGATTGAAAAAGACCTCATAGCTTACCAGCTGGTAGTAGGTAATGCCGGGACCACTGGTATCATAGAGGAACCACCAGGCAGCACCACCAACAGTGGCAGCACCAACGTATCCTGTTGGGGTTGGATAGCAGCATCACTGTGGTCAAGTGGTTGTCCTAAAATTAAATAAAATCCAAGCAAGATCTCCTCAGTCCTACTTACCGCCAATAGCCATGTATCTGAAGAACAGCCAGCCAGAGATCAAAGCCTCCTTGGGGGAACGTGGGGCCTTGCCCATGATGTCCAGATCAGGGGGGTTGAAGCCCAGAGCAGTGGCGGGCAGACCATCAGTGACCAGGTTGACCCAGAGCAACTGGACAGGGATCAGAGCCTCAGGCAGACCCAGAGCAGCAGTCAGGAAGATACTAAAAACAAATAGGCGGGAAAAACGGACAGTTTAGATTAGCTGCAGGACCAAAGAAAAGACTTGCTTAGGCCACACAGGTCACTCACCAGACGACCTCACCAACGTTGGAGGAGATGAGGTAGCGGATGAACTGCTTCATGTTGTTGTAGATAGCTCTACCCTCCTCAACAGCAGCCACAATGGAGGAGAAGTTGTCGTCAGCCAGGACCATCTCAGAGGCAGACTTGGCAACGGCAGTGCCAGAGCCCATGGCGATGCCGATCTCGGCCTTCTTCAGGGCCGGGGCATCGTTCACTCCGTCACCAGTCTGGGTTAGGAAGAAACGACCATTACATGTTAAAGTACCGCCATAACACCTACATTTTCAAACACATCTTGCTAAATAACATCACACATATCAAGTTCAGGCTGTATCACCGGCCACAGAGCTCTCACCATAGCTGTAATGTCATCGAAACCCTGAAGGAACTCAACGATCTTTGACTTGTGGGACGGCTCTACACGGGCAAAGCAGCAAGCCCTGCGCACGGCTTCGGCCTGCTCGGTCAGGGGCAAATCATCAAACTCACGGCCAGTGTAGGCCTTGCCAGAAACATCCTCATCCTCACTGAAGATGCCAATGCGACGGCAGATAGCAATAGCTGTTCCCTTGTTGTCACCTAGCATCCAAAGGGGGACATTTGGTCTAAAGTTCATAAAGTGGACGATATGTAAAACATTTATTTACCATTAGTTTGAGAAATTGTTTTTACACTGCAGTAACATGGAGAACATTTTATTAGATATGGGGCATAATTTTAACACAACCTACAATCGGAGTTGTGTAGGTTTAGCAGCTAGAAGAATAGAATTGTTACAAATTTAACTTGTTAACGCACAACATTGCCTATGGTGAGGTGAGGACAGACCTTTTACTAAATAATTAATAAAAACATTTCTCAATACTTACCAGTAATCATTATGACACGGATTCCAGCAGCTCTGCACAGCTCGATTGAGCCGGTGACCTCCTTACGAGGGGGATCAAGCATACCCACGCAACCAACGAAGGTCAGATCAGTCTGAGTAGAGAAAGTGTGTTGAGTCCGGCATGTTGTTAAAGTCTCAATATCAAGCATTTCACTTCTGTTTTTTAAATTCAATCAGCTAAATCATGTGGTCTCAACTGTGGTATTTTGGCCTATGATTACCACACTGTCCTTATCTCATTACAGCCCATATCTCTTCAGGCTGTTCTCACCTCATAATCGGCAAACCTGGTTGAGTCCTCAAGGTTCATCTCCTCTGGCTTCAGTGGGTGGTCATGGGTGGCCAAAGCCAGACAACGCAGGGTGTCACGGCCAGTACCCCAGTCCCTGATGACGGCCATGATCTTGTCCTTGATGGCGTTAGTCAAGGGAACACGTGTGGTGCCAACACGTACATAGGCACATCTCTCAATCACACCCTCCGGGGCACCCTGAAGAGACAGCAGAATGGTACTGCTGTGTTTTATTAAAGCTCAGGTTGGTGCAAAACAGCGTAAGAACCCACCTTAACAAACATCTTGGCACCACCGTCACCCTTGGCTGCGGTGCAGTACACGGACATGGACTTCCTGTCACGGGAGAACTCTAGGGTGAAGTTCTTCTTCATAAGCTGCTTAATCACCTGTGAGAGAATAAAGAAAGAGAAGCAATTACTATCAAGTGTGTGTACAGCTCTAGATATTAAAACAAAGATTAGGGATCCTTGTGGATCCTTACTCTTGGTAAGTGTGTGAAGAGCAAACTTACAGTGCAGCAGGCGTTGGCTCTCTCAACCCTGGACAGATTCTTTACATTGCTGTTAAACACGTTCATCTTCTCAACCAGGCAGCATAGTGCAGTCTCTGTGGCCTCACCAACCTTCTCATAGATCTTCTTGGACTAGAAAACAAAGACGGTGACTGAGTGAGTTGGTTTTACCACTCATGGCTTTTGGGTTTCTCTCTGGCACACAGAGAGCCTTGAGTTTTACCTCATTGTAGTCCAGAGAGGAGTCATTGCACAGAGAGCAGATGGTTGCCAGCTCAACAAGGCCATCATATTGGCTGCAGTTCACCTTGTTACCTCCCTGGGAACTGATGGCAAAGAGGATATCCCAAACGAATGAGAAGTGGTTCAAGAGCACCAATGGCCTCTGAACGATGACTAATCATAGTAAAAACAGACTTACACCTCGCCCTCAGGGGTGTACTTGGAGCCAGAGATGTCAAAGGCATCAAGGTCAACATGGTCCCCATCAACGGTCTTGACAATAAACATCTGGAAGAGAGGAAACCACAATTGACTTTCCTCTGATCGATGCAGTATTTGACAGAAAACTACCGACAGAGCATTATTTTTCTTTGGTAAAACACCCACCTTGGTCACACACATCTGGTTGGTTGTAAGGGTGCCAGTCTTGTCGGAGCAGATGACGGAGGTGCACCCCAGGGTCTCCACAGAGGGCAGGCTTCTGACGATGGCGTTCTTCTTGGCCATACGGCGGGTACCAAGAGCCAGGCAGGTGGTGATGACAGCTGGCAGACCTGGGAGTTAATGGAGAACAATTTAAGTCAATGGATAAACAAACAGGAAAAGAGGAAAAATAATAAAAGGAAAATACATGTTTGACCTCCTTACCTTCAGGGATGGCAGCCACAGCCAGAGCAACAGCAATCTTGAAGTAATAGACAGCACCACGGATCCATGAGCCTCCGTGGACTGGGTCGTTGAAGTGCCCAATGTTGATGGCCCAGACAGCAACACAGATCAGTGAGATAACCTTGGACAGCTGCTCGCCGAACTCGTCCAGCTTGGCCTGCAGAGGAGTCTTCTCCTGCTCGGTGGCAGCCATCTGGTCACGGATCTTGCCAATCTCGGTGGAGACTCCGGTGGCTGCAACCACGCCAATGGCCTTGCCAGCAGCAATGTTGGTGCCCTGCAGGAGCAGTTAGACAAAGATGAATGAAATCAGGTTCAAAAGAGACAAACTGGTGATCTACTAGACAGCAGTTGGACACTCACAGAGAAAAGCATGTTCTTCTTGTCCTGGTTGACAGCTCTGGGGTCAGGGACAGCGTCAGTGTGCTTGATCACACTGACAGACTCACCTGAAGAGCAAAAAACAGATTTAAATTAAAACCCACAGAGCTGGAACAAGAAACACACAAATGCAATATGAATTTTTAGGAGACCTTACCGGTAAGGATGGACTGGTCAACACGCAGGGTGGTGGACTTGATAGAAACAATCCTGATGTCAGCGGGGACTTTGTCACCAACTGTCAGGATTGTGGAGAACATTCAACATTTACTGAAGTCTTACAAAAGCCATTCAAATGTCCTACAGTTAACCCCAACCCTTAGGATTTATGGCACTGTGGATTAGTGTTTGGTTTTTATAGCAGGTTTGTGTATGCAAAAGCCAATTAGAGTACAATAAAAAGAAAATAACAAACCAATCTAAAGATGTATACAACTAAGCCCCAAATTATTCACACTCCTTGCAGATTTAGGTTTGAAGTAATCTGTTGCTTTTACAAACATATTTAAATAAACTGGAAGTAATGTTAACATATTGGAGAAGCCCAGCTGGAGGCCTGACTTGAATGCGATAGAGCTGTGGTGAAAATTAAAGATTAGGGTAATGGCAAAGAGGCCTTCCAAACTGAAAGACTTGGAGCTCATCACCACACATAAAATGTCAAAAAAAACAAGTGGAAACATGCAAAAAAAGCTGGTCAGCAAATATAAGAAAGGTTTTTTTGCTGTTATATCAATATTTTCCATTAATTATTGAGAAGGGTTTAATAATTATCAAATCATTTAGATTTTTAATATAAAAAGAGAAAAATTATAAATTTTCTTTAAAAGTGATTTCCTTTACAAATGCTTTATTTAATGTGGCAATGTATTTCTTTGTGTTACTTTAGCTGAATGGGTTTTTTAAGACTGTATTAAAACATTTTTGGGTGTGTTTTTTATTTTGCTAAATGTTTTTCCTTTTTTTAGACATATTTTTTGTATTGGCTTGTTTGATCTTGTACCACTGTGCTTTTATAAGTTATTTGTCCTTTAGATATATTTTCCTCACTTTTGTTGTGTTCAATCTTTGTTACTCTTTCTACTCTTTTAAGGTAAAGACCATGAATTTATCTCTAATTAGAGAACATAGATATGTGTCAAAATGAGGAGAATGCTTTTGAGAAAAAAGAGAAACTACTGCCTCTGGTACCATAAATTACTTTTCAAAATAACCACTAAATGGTTAGAAAACATGAAAAAGCAACCTGTAGTCTTCATAATGAGTTAGCTGGGAGGACCAGCTGGACGGCCGACAGGTGTACACTGACAGATGAATGAAAGTGAGCGACTGCCGGCAGGGGGGAAGAAGCGAAGCAGTCGCTGGTGAGGGTATTTATACTCTCAATTCTCTCCAGTCAGCATGTTTGTTCTGCAGCGCCGCACATGTCGCCTTAAAAAGGCACCATGCTTTGACATGAGCTTCTAACAGAAACATACTGCACATTCTGATTCTCAATCTGTTGTTTATTTCCTAAATACAGTTAAGCCAAAATTATTCATAACCCTGGCAGAATTACTTTCATTCAACCATGAAGTTTACTTCTGAGAGGAAGTAAGAAAGACATCTTAAAACTTTATACCCTCAATAATGTATGGAAAAAGTCTTTATTTGTATTACAGCAATCAAACCAAAGCCTCATAACTGCTGACCAGCCTGTTTTCCACTGGTATTTTGGTATTTTATGTGTGGAGATGAGCACCAAGTCTTTGAGGTTGGAAGGCCTCCTTGAAATCATCCTAATCTTTAGCTCCCTCCACAGACTTGCTATCAGATTCAAGTCGGGACGCTTGTTGGGCCACACCAAAGCATAAATTTTACTTCCAGTCATAAGAAACCTGTTGATAAAAATTAAAAGATTACTTTAAACCTAATCTGTCAGGAGTACTTTTTGTGTTTAACTGCACACCTGCCATGACCTGTTGTTCCTTGTAGTCATCTAACAGAAATCTAATCCTGTAATAATAAGCGAGACAGTCACAGTGGCAAGCCTCGACAGCTCTTACCAGACACCTCTACGATGTCTCCGGGGACGATAGCTCTGGCCTTGATCATCTGCACACTCTTTCTGTCAGAACGGTAAACTTTGCCCATCTCAGGCTCGTACTCCTTGAGAGCCTCGATGGCGCTTTCAGCATTACGCTCCTGAAGATGGACACATGAGAAGAAAATATCCAGTCAAGACATGAAAAAAAACAGCACAGATATGCACATAAAACTGCTTTGAAAGGCCAGTGTGTCCTGTTCATTTCGTCCTCCAAAGGAAGGACTTGTGTCTTTAAAGAACAGTACATGATACATTAGCAAGCAACATCTGTGCATCTTTCAGCTGCTTGCTATCAATAATTTATAAGGTAGACTTGCTGTATCGTTTCTGCAAAAGAAAAATTATACTTAGATATGATTTGCTTAATCTTTGAGCTATTTTGAGCTTCAGTGTGATCTCGTTGAGCAACCGCGTCTGGGTACAGAACAGGACAGTAACCAAAAACCAGAGTACTTTCTGTCATCGCTGAAATGGATATGTGTATGGAGATTTTGCTCAATGTCCTGGTCTGGTGTCACTGACCTGCCACACACCAACGACAGCGTTAGCGATGAGGATAAGAAGGATGACGAAGGGTTCCACGAAGGCGGTGACGGTCTCCTCGCCCTCTTCGAACCAGGCCAGCACCTGGGGTCAAAGCAGAAAAGAGGAGACCAAAGTCAACATATCACCCTGTTTCAATATTTCTATTGAGCTGGAATCAGAGAAATAAAACTGCTAAGGATCAAAGCTTTATAAAGGTCTAATATCTGTATGATACTGGGGGCTGTGGACTCTATCATAAAGGAGGTTTCAAATGTTTTCCACACCTTTTGTTTTTAACAGCTTTCTGGATTATAATGTGTATGATGGCATAATCTTCATTAATTTTAACCCCATAGCTTCTCTCCTCTCCTAGTTTACTCCTGAGGAGGCCCCCATCTCTTCCTTCACGCCTGACCTTTCCCGAAGGATTCGGTTTCTCCCCTCAGCTTGGGGCCTTTCTCAAAATAAACCCCTCACCCCTCAGCCCCCCTACACTCTTACTGGCCCCCATTCTAGTTGGCTTCTTAATATTCGCCTTCTAAGGCCATCGTGACAGCTGGCACCAAAGGGGCGAAAACTAGGCACGGCAATTAATACACCTCCTACGAGCCTTTGCACTGCGGCTTCTCAAGTTGTCGTCTTTAAAAATACATAGAGGGGTCGAGGGCCTTGAAGAAGGGGGGATATAGAGTTTGGCTTGACGAAAACAGCCACAAGGGCTGTGACCACCACGTCTGGATTTATTGAATTGGCTTCCTTTAATTCAATGAGATTGGTCATCTGTTTAAAATTTAAATTAAAAAAATGAAAAACTCAATGTGTTCTTAAAGCTTTAAATGTGTCTACTTGAATGAATGTGGCAGATACAAGCTGTGATATGATGATAGTAGCCCTCATTAACTTACAAAGGAGATGCATGCAGCTAGCAGCAAAATCCTGACGAGTAAGTCCTCGAACTGTTCAATGATCAGCTCCCAGATGCTCTTGCCTGAGAGACACAAACACATCAACAGGATAAGCAGCCAAATCGGTTGATGACAGTTTACTACGTGCACAGGATGCAATATAATTGTTGAGTAAATGTAAGAAATCATTGCCAGTGATTGACTGACATCGTCCAGCTGTGGCTGTGATGCCATTGCTTAAGGGGATTACACAATACAAATGCCTCCTGAGCTCTTATGTGGAGAAGGTACCCGAGTGGACACTTACCTTCCTCAGCGGGCAGCTCTGGAGATCAAAAGTGAGGCATGATGGAGAGACCAGGGACAGGGAGAGACAAGGAAATGCATCGGTTAGTCGATGTACATTGGAGATGCATGTTTTCACAAAATGTATGGGGAAATTCTCGTCATACACTGACTAAAACGCAAAGATTTCTCAAATATTGTGTATCTTTGGAGCACATTTGTGGAGCAACTTTAATTAAAATGTCAAGGCACTGTGTTACTGACATTGATTTAGCCTTCTTCTGTCTAACGATCATTCATTGAAATGTTTACTGACAGCATTGCAGTCATTCCGATGCTTATTGATCAGCAATATCAGCTAAAAGCCATCTAAGGCCCTGCCTGCATTATCAAGCCTAAAATTATTTGCTTCTGCTGTTTGAGCCTGTCTATATATCACCCAGGAAGTTTCTTGAGCCATCACCTGTCTCTCTCGCTCTCCAGCCGTCTTCTTTGGCTATCTTTAAATAGCCCCTCACAGCCGTCAAAGTCTCTGCTTCTCAGTATCTTTGCATTTTACCAGCTGTTGCCAGCCCACTCTAAAGCAGCATCAGCCCAATGAGAGTTTTCAGAAAGGTATGCTGGGTCTAACCCAACAGAAAACTCTTCCAGAAAATGCCTGGCGGTATATTCTGACTATAAGCACAAAGCGATAAAATTTGGTTTTCTGTATGGACTAAATGCCAATCCCCTTAATCCCCAATGCATAGTCTCTCACCATTGAAGCCATATTTGTCCAAGTTCTTCTTGACCTGGTCGGGAGAGAGGCCGACGTTCTCGTTCACCCCGAAGTAAGCCAGGCATTCTGCCGTCGTCTTTGTGTGTGAGTTCTCCATCCTCTCTGGATAGACTAGTCGTGCCTACCCACGCTCTTTTTCTCCTGTTGCTGTGCTTTTGTTGTTTCTGCAGTGTTTAACCCTTGGTCCTCTGCCCTCACCTAAAAGTGTGGCACCCTCCAATTCAGGAGTGCTGGACTGACAGAAAGAGCAAATGGGTGCATTCACACTGAGGGTTTTATACCCCTAAAGGTCTTGGGATGGGAGGATCACCCCACTGATGCATGCCTCCTGCATAGGCTGGCATGCTGGTGGGGGTGGTGGTGGCGGTTGAAGGGTGGGGTTTAAGGAGGAGCAATGACGAGGTGAGACGATGGAGTTGGACAGGAACTGGGGAAAGGGGGTACAAGACTTAGGATTTGGAAAGTAGGAGGTGATGCAGGAGAGTGGTGGAAGAGCAGGGCTGGAAGGGGAGGGGGTGTAGCGAATGAAAATGAGACCTGTTTTTGGAACATGCATGGTCAGTGGAATAAGGAGAAAGGAGAAGGTGAGAGAGCAAAGAAGGGAGATCATGAAAGGGTGGGTGGATCGGAGGGTGGTTTGTGAAGGACATTGAGTGACGGATCAACTGGTTTCTGCTGAGGACGATGGCCAAACTGGTGCACGCAGAGCACTAGAAGGCAGACTAACTCGAGAAAAAAAAAGCTGGCACAGTTGTCACGGGTGAAGTTCCCCATCACTGAAAACCAAGCCCAAGAACTCTGTCATGATCTTCATTCACCAACCATTTACAAGCATCTTCAGTTTTACAGAGAGGCCAGTCCTCAGATTAAACCCACTTAAGTGAGACATAGAGAAGATAAGAAGAAAGAGTAGCAGAGGAATCATTCCAGGGGCCAGGAATGCCACAGGGACAGAGTGTCAAGATATCACAGCGCAGAGGAGCAGCTCCCAGCAGATGCACCGGGATCAAGTTTTATTTTTTTATTTGTTTTTATGAGGAAGGGAAGGTGTCAGAGTGCTGTGACACAGCCTGAGTAGATGATCCCTAAACGAACCGCCATCCAGTGAGGCACAGTGGCCTTCGTGGTGGATTCTGTATACTACATGACTGAGTCTTCCCATG